>MU853897.1:0-102518 GCA_033297225.1 Diplogelasinospora grovesii | reverse complement strand
TGCGTTTCTCTGACGAATGTCACTTCGGCTTTGGTCCTCAGGGCAAAGTCCATGTGATCCGGCGGCCTTGGGAACGTAGTTGCCCAGACTGTTTACTTGAAAAAGAGGAGCCAAAGGAAAAGGATCTGAAGAGACTACACGTTTGGGCGGCTGTAGGGCATGACTTTAAGTCTGACTTGACCTGGTATGACGTGCCAGGTAATACCAATGGCAAGATGACGATGAAGGTCTACCGGGACCAAATACTGGAACCCGTAGTCGGGTCTTGGATCCGTGAGGGCCAGCGTTTTGTACTAGAGGAAGATAACGACTCTGGGCACGGTGGAAGCAAGCACAATATAGTCCGGACCTGGAAGCAGCAAAACGGCTTAGAGTCCTACTTTAACTGTAGCTCTTCGCCAGATTTTTCACCTATTGAGAGGGCCTGGCAGGCGCCAAAGCAGTATGTTAAAAAACGACCTTGTTGGGAGGATTCTATTGTAAAAGAGCTAGCTGAAGAAGGTTGGGCCCACCTACAGCAATCTACAATCAACGACTGGGTCGATAAAATACCCCAAATACTTGACGAATGTATCTATTTAGAGGGCAAAATGACTGGGAATTGAAAGGCTATTATTTGCGATTCCTTTCATCTATTTTGGCTGCAATTTGCTTGTGTAGTGGATGGTGGTGTGTTGGGTGGGCTGGTTTTGCGGTGCGCTTTTTTTTTTGGCCGGGGTGCCGAGCTAACTAAAGTCTAAATTTAAAAAGGACGAACAGACTATCATTTTAGCCGCACAATCGTGTTGTCGATTCGCGTCGCGCATCCAATCGGCTCAGTCCCAAATCGAGCTCCCGGCATGGAACAGGCCGTGATCGGGGTGAAGCGATCGAGATGAGAATTACCTGCCGGATGAACGACGGGATGGTCGATGGAAGATCTGGTGAGCTCTATCCTATGACCAGCTGCAATTACGGTTGATGAACTCACACTTTAAACATCCATAGAAATATCTTCTGCCGCGATCAGAAGTGCATGCAGCTGTAGCTTCCCGATGGTATCCGGGTGTTCATCCCGAGCGGATCCTCAAACCCGATGACGGGTGCAACAGCTGAATCCGGGGTACTAGTGTGGCCAAGGGTCACACGACGAACGCTGGTTGGACGCTGATGGTCAGGCGGATGTTGTCCCCTGCTCAAGCGGGGCAGCCCCGCATGGCTCGGCCTCGCTCGTTGGGGTGTGCTGAAAGGGCACATGATCAAAGCTGCACCTGAAACGCGAGCTTTGTTGGCAAAACATCCTCCTTCTAACAGTTCTGCCCCAATTGCAACCGCTAGCATTCAATCGGCGCCATATTTACAATCGCATCATCATCATGTCGTCCGAGGCAAATGTCCTCGTAACTGGCGACTGCTCCCGGTTATCCGATTTCTCAGCCAACTTCTCAATCGGTCAGCGTTCAGAGCCGGCCAACCGCTACACTTTCCCATGCAAGCCCGCCGCCAATCCCAAAGCCATCGTAACGGGTGGGAAGGGCAGCAAGTATCGCTTCACCGTTCTCACTGAGCGGCTCCTCCGGTACGAGTGGTCCGAGGATGGCGGGTTCGAGGACCGTGTGTCTACCGTCGCTCCTTTCCGGTGGTTTGATGCGCCCAAGTATGAGGTGATTGACAAGAAGGGCCACCTGGAAATCATCACGCGATACTTCCATCTAGTCTACGACAAGAAAGAATTCTGCTCAACTGGGCTCGCGGTGAAAGTAGGCAAGGATACGTGGAATTACGACGGGAAGAGCTACGGCGACCTCGGAGGCACAGCGAGGACGCTGGATGGTGCCGATGGCCGTATCCAGCTGGAACCAGGCATTCTCTCCCGAAAGGCGTTTGCGGTCTTGGATGACAGCAAGTCCATGATCTTCGACGAGAACGGCTGGATTGCGACGCGTCGTCCGGGACGAAAGGACGGGTATCTGTTTGCATACCATGGCGACCACAAAGCCGCCATCAAGGACTTTTACCGTCTCTCGGGAAGGCAGCCCCTGCTTCCTCGGTGGGCTTTGGGAAATTGGTTTTCTCGGTACCATGCGTACACGACAGACGAGTATCTCGAGGTCATGAACGGATTCAAAGAACATGAGATTCCTCTGAACGTCGCCGTGATAGACATGGACTGGCACAAGGTTGACATTCCGGCCAAGTACGGTTCTGGCTGGACCGGCTACAGCTGGAATCGGGATCTGATCCCAGACCCCGAGGGTCTCCTCAAGGAACTGCACAGTCGAGGGCTCAAAGTGACAGTCAACGACCACCCGGCAGACGGCATCAGGGCGTTCGAGGACCAGTACAAGGAAGTCGCCAAGGCGCTGCACCACGACACTTCCCACGAGCAGCCCATCCGCTTCGACTGCTGCGACAAGAAGTTCCTTGACGCCTACTTCGACGTGCTCAAGCTCAACCTCGAGAAGCAAGGCATCGACTTCTGGTGGATCGACTGGCAGCAGGGCACCAGGTCCAGAATCCCGGGCATTGACCCTCTATGGGTTCTGAACCACTACCACTATCTGACGAGCTACCGAAACGTCAAGACGCTGGAGCAGCCGCTGACGTTCTCGCGATACGCGGGCGCAGGCTCCCACCGTTATCCCATCGGCTTCTCCGGTGACACGGTGATCACGTGGGCATCGCTGCACTTCCAGCCCGAGTTCACGGCGACAGCCTCCAACATTGGCTATGGCTGGTGGAGCCACGATATCGGCGGCCACTTCGCCGGCAGCCGGTCCAACGAGCTGACGGCGCGGTGGGTGCAGCTGGGCTGCTTCTCCCCGATCCTGCGGCTGCACTCGGAAAAGAGCCGGTGGAACTCCAAGGAGCCGTGGAAGTACGAGTCCGAGGCATACAAGGTCATGAAGATGTATCTCTGCATCCGCCACCGCCTGATCCCCTTTCTGTACACCATGAACGTGCGCGCCGCCTTCGAGTCGGAGCCGATCGTGCAGCCCATGTACTGGAACCACAAGGACGACGCCCCGGCATACACGGTGCCGAATCAGTATTACTTTGGCCCGGACCTGATAGTGGCGCCCATCACTACTCCGCACAGCCCGACCACGCTCCTCGGCGGTGTACGTGCGTGGCTGCCCCCCGGCAGATACGTCGACATGCTGAACAGCGGCATGATCTACGACGGAGGCCGCTACGTGCACGTCCACCGACCCTTGAAGCAGATCCCGCTCTTCGCCAGGGAAGGAACTATACTCCCCCTGGACATAACACCAGGCATGTACAAGAACGGATCCCGCAGGCCGCGAGACATCGACATTTTACTGGTCGTCGGCGCCGACGCGCATTTCGAGCTGGTCGAGGAGCCCTATCGTGGCACCGCAAGTCACGAACAAGCGTTTGTCAGGATACCTATCACGTGGAAGCAAAAGGAGGGTATCCTTACGATCGGTCCCGAGCAGCAGCAGGGCGGAAGCTCAGGGATAGCGGGGATAGTGCCAACGTATCTCAGGCGTTGGAACGTGACCCTAGTCGGCTGCCGTATGGACAGCACCCGCCTGCAGACCATCAGAACCAAATATCGTGGTGTGGAGGCCGTAGCCATGGAAGCGGTCACGCAAATAAGAAAGTGCAACGCCTTGACGGGCCCTGCCGGAGGGGGACAGGAGATGAGGGTCGCGCTGGGGGAGGATCTGCAGCTCAGCGTCGTCGACATCTCCAAGCGCATGCACGACATGCTCTACCGCTGCGAGATGAGCTACCCGCTCAAGGAACAGGTGTGGCAGCTCGTCACGCAGTCTAATGACCCGGTCAAGAAACGGATCCAGAGGCTGCTTGACCTAAACCTCCCGGACGCCCTGCGCGACGCGGTCATGGAGATCTGGGCCGCTGACGGCCGGGCCGTGGGGAATGCGTGTGGGGAAGAGGTCTGGAGTACCTCGGAACCATGCGAGCTCACCTTGGGAAGCTCGGATTTTGAGAGTGAGAAGGCCGAGGACGGATATGTGTTGGTATAGTCAGTTTAGATAAGATAAGCGACAATCTCTTTTGTATTTTCAAGTGTGGCATGCATCCACTGGCAGCATACATGGTTTGGTTATGACATACGTATCTGGCACACATCTTCCCAAGGCATAGTCTTGGTTCACATGCTCTTGTACCTCTATCTTCGGAATTGCAATAGCTTACACAACCTTCCATTATCTTTTTTCCCGGAAACGAGAAGAACGAACCCAACAAGCATCAGATGTGTATACTCAAAAAAAGGCAAAGCAATATGATTTGTTTTCCTCTTGTCCCGAGACGAGCCGAATTGTCAAGGCCCCTCGCAGTTCGTCCCAGCCGTGCCTATCGGGAGTCCTGTACGACAAACCCACTACTACTTGACCCACACGCCGGCGCTTGATCGTTTCGTCACAGCATCAGCCATGCACAAAGGGCCAAAACCCACACGTGTCTTGTGTGTCGTGGTAGTGTCTGACGTGTTGACAAGGTACCTACCTAGTTAGTTGATAGGGCCTCCTTGAACTTTTTTAACACGCTAGAAAATGTGGGTTGCCGGGCTGGTTCGGGTCACCAGAGATGGGCGAAGCTCACGAGATATTTCTGGTAATCTCTCGGGCCATGATAGACTAGTCATATGATAGAGAGATAAGCCTCGATAACTGCTGGCAGACTGCCTCTGCCACCGCGGTGGTCTTGTTCGCTTTCTTCGTTCCAAGAATGCCAGTGTCGGGATCAGGTCAGTGGCATGGACACGGCACAGCCGACTAGGCTGCCCACTACCCATAGAACGAGTTTTTGTCCATGATAGATCGAAATGTTCTGGTTGTGCGCAGTGTCGTACATGAAAGCGAACATTTGCAGGGTGAACATGGTGCCACCAGAAGAGCCATCGGCGGCCTTGCCGAAGCGTATATTGCGGAAGATGTAGAGCTAGGTCAGAAGAAGGTGCGTTAGTGAGTAGTGACTAGTTGCGAAAGTCTAGGGAGGAACAGTGTTTCACATACGTTGAGCGTCGCGTCACAATCCGATGGCTGGACTGGCTCCCCATGGTAGGGTCACCTTCTTGTACTCTCCTGGCTGCGGGCAAACGGCACTAGTGATGCCTAAGAGACTCCATAAATAAGGGACTTCCTCTCCCATTCAGTTTTAGAGAATTCAGCGGTCTTGGTTTCTAGGCACGTGGGACTTGGGACTTGAGATCTGTGACATGTGAAGCTCTTATTGGGCCATTCTGTTGTTCTACTAATCAGAAATAGAGCATCTTCTTTTACTTGTTCCGACCCATCTTTTGCGTCCAAATCCATCTTCGAGCGTTGGGTGTAATCAGTCTTGGCAGAGCGACTTACACGCATTACCTGAGTCAATCACGACCTACACGTTTTTGGGCATACACACAAGAGCAGATACGACGGCGGCTAGGTCTCAGGAATGCCGGTAAATTGACGCCTGCAGGGCGTTAGCCATGTCGGCTGCATGGAGAAGTGGGCGTTTTAAGCATAAAATGTACTTAACTCATAGCTTCTATCATTGCGCCGGCTCTACTCTATGTACCTACAGGCTACAGTACGGATGTCATTTATCTACAGCACGAATACGGGCTGTCTTAAAAAAGACCTTGATTCGACCTATAGGGAGTTTTGAAAACTAGACTTTTAAGTACGTTTCTTAACACTTTATTAAACATCCTGATGTTGATTGGACATATTATTAAACATCGTCATGTTAATTGGACGTATCATTTAACAGCATGATGTTGGTTGGACGTGTTATTACGTAGACTCCTGGACGTTGAAGGAGTGATGGGGATCTAAGGTTTCACGTTCGCTATGATAGTCTCATATTATCGGATACGTCTTCAACTGATATTATAGCGTAGTACCGGAAGCATTCGAGATTTGTATTACGCTTATAAACAACGCTGATCATTAGGTACTGGAGTACATAGGTATGTAACAAATATCGCTAGAACAAATATCGCTAGGCGAACAATCCCTGCCGCCCTACTCCCGCTGCTTTGTCATTTCCTGCTTCTTCCTCTGCACATCGATTAGCCCCTCGAGGAACATAACTGGCAGCTGCATGACCTCATCCTCCATTCCCTCCTTCCTGATAACTCTCTCGGATGTTTCCAGATAGCTGGTGACGAACGTGTTCCATGCTCTCCTCTCTACCTCCGAATCCCCAAGCGGTCTTGGCAAATAGGGGTCGTTGATAGTGGCGGCTTGCACAGCCTGTTCCACGCCTTCCTTATCCATTTTGATCTTCCTGACTTGGTTAAAGTCTAAAATCCACAACTCAGTCTTCCGCCCGAAAAAGTCCTGGTGTACCCTCGACATGGGGCCAGTGTAGGTTCCTGGGTCCAGATTCGTCAGTTCGTCCGCGTCGAATCTGCCCATTGGTCTGAAATCTGAAGAAGTACCAAGCACGAATTCCACGTCTCTGGCATCTGTTTTGGCGGCCCAGGGCATGACCGCCATTGCTTCCCCTATTCCTCGAGCTATTGGTTCCACCTCCATCTGGATCTGCTGCATCTGGTTCAGATGCAACTTGAAGTTGCGCAGCGAAAAAAACATCTGGTTGGCTCTGCCGACCATGGAGCCAAGATAGACCCTGACTAAACAGTCGTTGTTGGCTGGGTCACCTAAAGCAGATTGTCTGATGCGTGGTGCGCAGTATTTGTCGATGAGTAGATGCCGAGTGCGGGCGGGAAGCGGTTGGATGCGCTGACTGATGAGTGCTGCTGTGGGGAGGTTCACTATCCCCTCTGCTGCGTTCTTTAGGGACTGGTACTGGTCCATCGTATGCAGATCGCAGGCAGGTACGAAATAGTAGACCTCTGGGATCCGAACACCAGAGACGCGATGGGCGGCGAAGCGCTTGGCGATGGTTGCGTGCTGCACGTAGTCGTTCCATAGCTCCGTGTGGTCATCAGCCTTGGCGAGTTTAACACCGAAGGACTTGTCATCTGCACCGAACATTGCTCCGCATGCCCCTGCTCCGATTTTCTTGAAGGCATTCTGGTCTTGGGTGGACGGGTCAGAAGGGGGCGGAGAGGGGGTTGCGGGAACAGAAGCATGGATCGAGAGTAAATTTCCGAGCTCTGTATCGTTTGCCGAGAGGGGTGTCATCGGGCTGGGAGGAGCATCGGAGGGGGTGGTGATGGGCTCTAGCAAACCCGGAAGATAGCTATCGAAAAAAGATGACATTTTTTTCGAAATATCTGTAAGAATATTGGGCTCGTTGGGCGAAGCCGTCAGAGTAAAGTTATAAAATGTATGATAATTGTTGATAATATGTTTTTTGTGCAAGTCAGAAAGAAAATTGTGAAGAAAATTGCAGTGATTAAGTAGTTTTCTGGAAACACACTAAAGCATAACGTTAACGCTGCTAAGAAAATAAACTTCTACATGTGATTCCTACCTATGTACCATTTTCACGTGACAGAGAGAAAGGGCTGTGTGTCTGGAAATCCTTCCGTTAGCGTCTCATCTTAGTATGGTAGCTAATTTAGATTGTAGTGCCTCCGTGACTCCAAGTGTGCGTATCGTGGATCGCCAGATTGCCAGTAATAGTCAGTCCTATACCCAATCCAATGCCAGAATCCACAACAGTCCTCCTCCGGCTGCGGTGGCTCCCTGACCCTCCCGTCGTAACCGCGATAAGGCGTGACATATTCCCTACTGCCACCTTCATGAGGGTAGTAAACCCCGGTACCGTCGAACTGTGCTCCCGGAGGCCCATACACTGCTCTTGACTGAGAGAGTGTATTTTGGAACCCGAGAAGAACCCACTGCTGTTGTTGTGGAGGGTATGTCATTCCCGGCTGTGGATGGGGTGGCCCATATTGTTGCGGCGGGCCGTAGCCGCCTTGTTGTGGTGGAGGAGAGGATCCGTGCCAGCCCGGAGGCGGCGTTGAGTAGTGCCCGGCTTGCGGAGGAGGGGAGGAGTAATGCCCTGCAGGAGAACCATGACGCGGGTCGAAGTGCGCTTGTGGCGGCGGACCGGGAGGACCGGAGGGCTGTTGGCTGTGGTAATTGGGCTGGGTGCACTACTGTCAGCGTCTGTCTTTTGACCCACGACACAGACTAGAGCGGTTCAATGAAGATTGATTGACCTGTTGTTGAGACATCTTCGCTGCGAAGAGTCAGCTGATCACATAATGATCAGTCACTTGGGTTTACTGCAGTGATAACCGTCTACAACTGTCGTTCTCGTCACGCCAAAGTAGGAGCAAAGAAGAAAAAGGGAGAAAAAAGGTCAATTGAGGATAATCCTACTCTGTACATGCCGGAAAGATATGAATCAAGTTTTGAGGTCGTTCAACCCCGTGGCGGCGCCACAGCGTTACAAGCGCTTATCCGTCCAATGTTAAGAACGAAAGATAAAGGATCGTGGGGCTGCACCGCCAAGATCTGCTTGGCGGCTCGGGAGCGGGAGTCTAACTTCTTACGGGACTGATTGCGTGAGCTCTGGGAGACCAGACGAGGTGGGATGATCAGAAGATGAGACTGCCCTCAGCGAATGAACTAATGGCATCCTGACAACTTGGTAGTGCAGGTACGACATATGCCGCCCTTCCTCCCACATATGCGTAAACACCGCTGTCAAGGCAGTGACTGCCATCGTTGTGCAACACCAGATCATCCCTTTACCCTACAACACTGTTATTTCCATCTTTGTACTACTGTCACTGCACCGAACTCATGTCACCTGACCACCCTATCCTTCAACATGTGAATCCACAACACCATACTTTGTATCACCGTTTCCCTATTTGTACAGCTTTTCAAGCTGGGGGGGTGTGTCGGATACCTCGGCTACCTCGGTATATATCTCGGTTACTTCCATTCGCCTACCACTTATAACGTGTATATATTGAAGCCGTATTGAGACTTCCAGTCGCTCTTTTCTTTCTTCTCCAGAGGACTTCTTCCATAGCCAATTCAATGCCTTCTTCTTGACAACTGTTGAAAGTGACGAACGCCGAAGACAACTATTGAAACATACTTTGCACCACTCTTTCGACCACGCCAGCCTGGTATGCATAAGTATGGGGGGCTTAGGACATACTATCACGGGCATCTTTGAGCCAGATGTTGACTTCAATAAGTTGATACTCTATCATCTATGTCGCTGTTTGATACCGCGCAATGCTGTGTGATAGACCGTATTCCGCTATTACCGCTCCCTCACCGCCAACAAATTAAAGCGACGTAACCATGAAACGCGCGACTTCGTCAGGCGGCGGCGCTCGGCGGGCAATGAGCTTTCCGTCGCGATAGTCGAAGACGCGGAGCGTGTCTCGACTGACCAGAACAGCCGTTCCTCCTTCTCCAATCAACCCAGCTCCGTTCAACAAGGACGCCCAAAGCTGAAAGCAAGCCAACGCTTCGAAACAGATCTTGTCACTCTTTGTATCCTCCACGATTTCGACCTTTACTATCTCCTTGTCGCAGCAGATGCCGTCTTTCTCGGGCATGAGAACCTTCCCGATAACACTCCCTGCAATGCCGGCCTGGGAGCTACCCTTCTCCGCTCGGCACCTGCACCCACGTATATCCATATCTAAGACCTGAATCACAGTGCCATTGCACTGGACTCCGTCGACTGGGGTGTCTCTCTTGGGTACAAAAGCGCTGAATACCTCTGGACGCAATGGACCGGTACTTTTGACACGGCCGGCACACATGTCTCTGAGAAGGTGCTCGAGAACGTCGCGGCTGACTGCCAGGTGCCGAGCGTGGTCGGGCACTCTTCCGTTCGAGTTCGTTTTCGAGTTGGTTTTCACGATTTGTCCTCGCTCGTCAGACTTGTTTCTCTTGTATTCGCCGACGGAGATCGGATTGACGGCGCGGATGGGAATACGGGAAAAGAACTTTTTGTGCAAATGATCGGCGAAGACTGTGGATGCGTAGACTGTAGTGGCAGCGAGGGCGAAGCCCACAGCGCCGCGCGCTGTGTTCTGGAAGAAACGTCGCGACATTTCGACCAATGGAATGGAGACCGAATTGGCGAACCTAGAAAGGGAGCTGACGTAAATGCCAGACACGCCTAGTAATATTGGGATAACACTGGAGGAACTCGACGTTTAGTTGCGACTAAGCCAAAGGGTTGATCGTGACGACCGGCAGGGAGAAAAGATGGGAAGACGGAATTTTACTTGCGAAGACTTGAACGGCAGATAACGTGCCTGCTCCTTAGTGGTAACTCAACCTTTAATTTAGGAAGGAGCGAGGACTGGTGTCAGCTCGCCGCCTGGGCGGACCAAGTCAGTGCAAATTGGCTCGTCCTCGCTTCGGAAAGCAATGCACTGTGAATCGACGCAAACCTGATCCCCTAAGTAAAGTACGTACTTTGACTGATTCGGATCTCGCGTAGGCAAGGTATCGACGAATGTCACCACCGCAGGTGTCCTAGTTGAATCCTGGAAAGGCGACCCACTAGATAACGCGAGTAAAATCTCTTAGACACTTCCCAGGTTTCGGGACGCGCCATATCAATGTCGTGCAGGTTCCTAGAGTCATCGAGGTCAGACTAATACATATTGGTGACTCGGAGCTTCCCTCGGCAAAAGGCTCCCGGCTCTCCTCTGGACACTGCCAGTTGAGAGAGATGGCAGGCACGACCATGAGTTGCTATGGAGCACAGGGGCATTCAAGGACCTTCCTCCCACCTGATAAGCTTCATGGGTTTGTCGTATGCTGAGGCAAGACCTGAAGAGTGGGTTACCTAACTAATTGCATGTTCATGGAATATTTACAGCCTCATGCAGGTGCTTGGTGTTAACATTGGGACAGTTCCCGACAGTGCAGCAAAGTTGACTTGCCATGTTCGTAGCCCTGGCTATTACAGCTCAACAAAGTTTTTGTTTCTTGACAGGGGGGTTAAGACTAATTTCCGGCTGTTATCGTATTTGTGTTGAGAATGGTGCGCCCGTGATCGACGAATCCACAAAGTCACATGCTCTCCCGCTGACGGAGCTATCAGGGACCGCTCATTTTCGTTTGCTTTCTCATGATTGCATTCTCGCGCGTTTTACTCCATGCAAACCTTCAAACACACAACCACTGCCATGATAAATACGTTTACCATGACATTTCTTATATTTTGCCGGTCACGACAATAGACAAGCCTATAACTCTATCCGATAACACAACACACAAGAAGAACGAATACATACATGGCTAGCCGATAGGAACCAACCAGGAGGCTGATGATGTCTGGTGAGTCGGAAGAAGTGGAGAACCGAAGCGGGAAACTGAGATAGGTGGGAGCCGTTAAATCTGTGATTACAGTTGTGTACGTAGTTTATTTAGTACGAGTCATTATTCTAGAACCGTTATTAATCTCAAAACCGTTATTAAATTCCAGAGCTTTTATTAACAGCTAAAAAACGTTATAATTAGCTAATCGGGTCGCCTAACTTAAAAAAAAAAAAAAAACAGCTGCATTCTTATGGCTACATGTAGAAAAAAGTGACAGGACGGCTTTACAGCGAATTCTAAGGTCATAAACTAAAAGGACTGTAACTAATTACTTAAGCTAGAAAAACGGCGCGACGAACTTAACATTAAGTTTGAATGCGAAGACTGTACTTATAACGACGGTCACTTAACCGCTCGACCATTTAGTCATCTTCAATTCATTCCAAGGAGGAAGGAAGGTAGATTCCTTAGTTTTATCTTATTTAAGGAAGGAGCGTTAGTTCTTATGTCGGTCCTAACAGCTGTCTTTAACTGTATCTAATAAGGGTTCCAATTCCAACAACGGTTCCAATTCCAACAACGGTTCCAATTCCAACAACGGTTCCAATTCCAACAACGGTTCCAATTCCAACAACGGTTCTGCGTTTCACTAGCGTTCTGCTATACAGATCGCTTGCCACGGTTATTTAACGGTAATTAAGGCTTTGCCCTACAGCATTTTCCCACGACGGAAGAGAACCCTCCCCGCACTAAAATCCCGCAATATATCGTCCTGGTCCGTGTGCCTGCCTCCAACACCCACTGCCACCGAAACCAACGACATTAAGATTACGCAAAAGAGTCTAGGCAATTCTTGACTTATATAGAGAGCACGATCTTACCGACACATCTACTTTACCGTGCTCGGTGTAATAATACCATCTCGCAAAAGTCAGAAGTTCATCAAGACATACAAACTCAACAGCAAAGCACACTGCAAGAATCGTCGAGCATAAGGTACTAAGCTTACACTGTAACACGAAGTCTCAGCATCGTTTCTTCTGTCTCTAATCGTGGTTCTACAACCTGCGATTCTCATATTGCTCTCAGCGGCGTGACATTTTCGGTGTGGTTTCTCTTCCCTGGTGACCTGATACTACTTACCTGAACCTACATAGTCCCCAGGCAGAACTCATCACATTGTCCAGATTCGCCCTTGCAGCGAACAAGCCGGTTTCGCAGAATCAACCCCGAGTGCGACAGAGCCTTTTTCAATAGAAAGCTACTGGCCTACGACAGCAATCGATTAGTCCCGGAAGATATATATTCTTTACCCATCCACGAACTAAATTTTCCTTTTTCTCCCACAAAACATGAGTCAAGCAGCTTGACTCAAGCTCCCGCAAAATGGGGCAGAGGAGACCAAAGCAGCAAAACGGAGGTGTTGCAGCTACGCCCCAGATCGTATTCTAGAGAAAGCGTCACGAAGGATGTAAAAGGAGAACGCGTCGATCAAAACGCCTACTCCCGATGTACCCCAAACGACAGAAACCACTGAGCCCAGTTCCTCATCCACTTCGCCTTCAAACGCTGATTCAACCGGGGTATTCGAGGCTTGGGCTTGGTCGCTCTTCCTCTTAGTCCTCTTTTTCTCGGAGCGCCCCGTCTCACCGGTGACGCTCACGATTCTTCGTCTGCTTGACGCGGGCATTACTTTTCAAGAATACGTCGTCCTCGTCGTCCTCAAGGTCGGGTCTTCAACTCGCAGCAGCCCTACGGCGAGCACGTGGCGACAGGTTAGGAAATATGTTATACAAAAATGCCCGCGAGGATCATAAGGATCATACACACCTAATGATCCAAAGGTCAGTTGTATTCAGCTAAAGGATAATCGCCTACGATTATTTACGTCCGGCACATAAGACAGATGTTCAGATTGTACTAGGTTTTAGTGTTTGCGCACAGAAAGGTAAAGGCTTCCGCGCGTTGGTGCGTCCTGTGCTTGGACGTCTTGGGGGGGGTGGGGGGGGATGAACTTGTACCAGTCCGGCGCACTAGAGGACCATTTCGGCACCCTGGTGTCGGGACCGTCCGTCTTCCACCCGGGTATGGCATAGAGGGGGGTAATATCCCACATTCACCGTCAGACCCATTCTGAAGATCTTGGACTTGGGCCGATTGTCGGCGTTCTTTTGCTGCGTTTTCACAAAGGTCATCACCGGGGGGACGCTCGACTTTGGGCATCCTGTTGATATCCTGTGGGCCTCTGGAAAGAACTCCTGGCCGGGGGGGCCTCTCGCTCGTTCCCTCTCCCCCGTGACCATATATATCATCATGGATATTAATGATCACTGTTTATTTATCGTCAGCATAAGTATATATGAGATATAGAGAGCAGACATGAAGTTTACCTTACGTGACCATTTCGTGCATTCGATCTCCGGCGGTGCCGGTGGCGAATAGTGCCATCACAGCGGTTCGGATGACGGTCTACTACAACTGAAGATCTGGATAAATGGATAGTAGCTAAGTTTAAGGATAAGAAGTATCGGCTGGGAGAACGTGTCTTACAAGGGATGTTGGCCCCTGGCCGGTTGCTGATATTCGCGGAACCAATGCCGCTATCTGCTTTTGAAAGTGGAAGGGATGAAAAGTCATTTAAAGTTCGGTTCAGGGCGGTGGATCGGGCCCCCCCCTGCACTTTATGTGCAGGGGAACATCGCTTGTTGCACTGTCAGCAGGTGCTTACGGCTCCGATGCCAAAGGCCAACGGCCAGAATAGGTTGGGCGTTAAGCCCCGAGTAGAATGACTGATAGGACACTAAGAATTGGATGCATAAGTTGCAAATCGCTTGATCCCGCCCGCTTAAGTGAAATTTGGAATTTTATGCTCATGGATAAATGTGCCATAATGGCACTACAGGAGGTAAGAATTAGTGATGCTGATGGAATGCTAACTCGAAAAATCCACCCCGATGCGCAACCAGATGAACCTGGAAATTCGTGTAGCCAGCAGAAATTCCCGGTTCCATTAACGGGCATCCTAGGGTTGGTCTCCTCCCAAAACACCTCGTTCTTACAGTAGACAAGTCCTAGACGCCGCCGAGATCTCTCTTGTCTTGGCATGATCAGGAGGTTAGGCCAAGTCTCGCTTGGACATTTTGCATGCCTCTGCCCCAATTTGCTATCCAGAAGCGAGCAGAATGGCCACGCGATCCTCTGTTGAGCTTTATATTACAAATCTTCGCCTGCGACTCTTGAATCGTCTTCCGATTTCTGGCTTGACCAATATGATGGCTTCGGCTGGTCTTGGATTTTGATTTGGAAGAGATATTTAATGATATTGGTTAAGTTGAGCGAGCTAGCAGCTTTGAGGCAATATGTGTACTGGCGGTGCGAGTCTTGTTTTTGTTTGTTTACTTGTTACTGATGGTGTAAGTCTTTGCTTTTGTTTAGATTCGCTTTTGTTATATGGTTGCTTACTCGATATACGCACACTCTGGAGCAATTGCACGACACACACGCACGCAGCGTACTGATAGAACGGCTCGTCTCTGGACAGCAGCTGTGGTTAGGTTGTTTGCAAAATCGACCCTATACGAGCATATTGCCACGACACGTACCCTGGCACTGGGCGATCACCATGAACGACGAGGAGAGTGGTTGACGCGCCGGGGTCGGCGCATTATTTGCGCCCCGCCAGACTGGGATCCTCGGTAGCTATCATGCATGTATGCATATGTGGTTGGCAGCTGGGAGTCATGGGATGGGATCCTCGGCGCAGGTTGGCATGACAGAGATGAGGCCGTACAGGACGCATGTGAAGACATCAGTACCGGATGAGGAAAAAGGCCTGTCATTTTTTTCTCTCTTTTTGAGGCGGGAAAGTCATTGATGAGGATGATGGGACAGGACACTTTTGCCGGATATTTCTATGGATAGAAGGATGGACGATGCACCGGGGTCGGTGCATTATTTGCACCCCCCCAGACTGATAGGCAGTGATAGCCGTGGCTTGTTCTTTCCATGTTTTTTTATGATATCTGAGAAGGAGCACGGAGCAGATGGATCATGTTTATAGAGATGAGTGTGAGCCATAGATAGTGAAAAACCCAGACCATTCTTCCCTGCATTTTGGGCACCTGGTTGGTGACCCAGGTTCCCTTTCTTTTGTTGTTGTTTGTGTTGGTTGTTTTAGTCTCCCAGGATCAGAGCACGACACTGGCAACATGCCAACAAGCCCGCCCTCCCGGCACATAAGGCCGTTGGCCTGCTTCTCATGCTCGTGTGGGTGAAGCTATACTTGAAGCTTGACATCAGCGTCAATCCGAGCGCAGAACAGCTCAGGAAACTACCGAGGTCATTCAATGCGCTGCTACTACTGACTTCAAGGTGCAATTTAAGTCTGCCAGCGGACAATCATATGGGTAAGTTGCCGTGTCCCCTCTCGACAATATAGATCAAGTTACTAATTACTCACTGTATGCAGCGGCCAGAAGCCGTTTCATTCTCTCGTCACCGGGCCACATCATGATGCATCAGACCACCAATAGCCTGCCTCACTGCGCTTCAAGTCGTGTTGCAATTTTATATGATCCATTGTGTCAAGTTGCAAGCAAGTCCACGCTCTCAACTGGAGCGTGCAAATTTGACCATGCCCTTGTACAGTACTCCCGACGTCACTATCTCATGTTTGTACGCGCGTTCAAAGCAGTGAGTGCGCCTAAGCACCTAATACGCGGCGGAGACATGCAGCGCTTGCGCCCAGTCCACAGCTTCGGTTACCTGTACTTCACGTACGCCCTTTGCAAATTGTGATTATGGCTCAATAGCAGGGGTTGCTCATAGTTGCGGTGAATAAAACTGAAACCTGTATCGTAATTGTGTCGGACAATGTTACCTCAAGCTTACCTGCTACAGAGCTCTCAGGCAGTAGTGGAGAATGTAGGTCTCGGCGACAGAGCATCAGCACTTTAATAAATAAGGTGCTTGTGAATGAATCTCGGTTTTATTTCGAGAGAACAGAGGCAACGCGCAAGACAGAAGGAGAAAGGGGAAGGGAAAACGGGCGAAATGGGGGTAAAAAACCAACCATATCTCCCGCAAAGTAACCCGATCCACCCAGGGGTCGAACCTGGAACCTCCTGATTCGTAGTCAGACGCTCTGCCATTGAGCCAGCGGACCCGTTAATTGATGTGAAAGCACCGTCCGTGCGTAACCCAAGTAGGCGCCCGGATCTTGGTACGGAGATGGCAAAAACCCTAAATTCGAGTGTCGTGAGACAGCGCCAACAACGCAATGTTTTTTCGTCGTCTGCTATATACACTATAGGTACTCCATATGCCACCACTTTTGTCTATCCGGGTATGATATCGCCTGCTTTTTGTGCTTCTCAAGCGGCCCCCCGGGGCCCGCCTTCTATGTTATTTCTTGCCTTGCTCTTCCTTGCCAATGCCACCAGCTTCGATGCCCCGAAGTTTGTTCTTTCTTTCTTCCTCTGCCCTCCGCCCTTCTTCCTTGAGCTTCGCATCGTCTGGTCGATCCAGGTCAATCTGGGGCATCAAAAACCACGATATCACGAAGCCGAGAGTCGAGAGACCAGCTCCGACGTAGAACACGATTCGGAATCCTGTTTGGTAGCCGGCCGTTACGGCCGCGACGAGTTCGCCAGTTCCTTCTGGGAGCGCTAGCTCGGAGACTGACTCGGGTTCATCAAGAATTTGCCGGATTATTGTCTCTGAAAGTCCGAGGTTGTTCAAGTTCGATCGCAGAACGTTGTTGCTGTGAACATCAGAATCTGTCATTGCAGGTAGGGTAGCATTGGTGGGTCGACCTACATGATTGTACTGGAAATGCACAGTCCCAATGTGCTACCCATATTCCGGATGAAACTGCGCAAGTCAGTCATGAACAATGGCCAAGCCCGGAAATACTCACTTTCGGAAGCCAGTAACAATTGCCATGTCCTTCCTGTCGACGCCCGCTTGGATCGCGATAAGTGACCTGAGGTGTCAGCATCAGTATCCATGTGCCTGGAAGGGGCTGGCTTACGGCTGCAGAGTTTGGCCGACACCAAAACCGGTGAGGAGGGCGTAGCCGATCTGTGCTCCGACACTGGAGTTGCGATCGAGTGTAGAGAACAAGCCAAGACCAATTGCCCATAGCGCCCAGCCAAATAAAATGCTCTCCTACTCGACTGTTAGCGCCATTGACCATGGACTTCCGTGTGGTACTCGCCCTGTAGCGACCACGCCATGTGACGATCAGTCCCGAGAGGGTGCTGCTGAACGCTGCACGAACCACTGTCAGCCGGCCGTAACTTCGATGTTGAAGAAGGTAGACATACTCTGAGTGACGGTAATAGGCAAGAGTAGCGCACCAGATCTGGTAGCTGAATAACCGTAGACCAGCTGGTAGAAGGTCGGGACATAGTAGACTTGCATGACAAAGTTCCAGCCGTTGATGAACATGGTCAGACTGGCGCCGTTGACGATACCGCTCTTGAAGATTCTCACTACGACCGTTTAGCAACTCCAAGCGTCAAAGGCTGGGCGTGTGGCCTCACAGGGAACAAGCGGGACACTAGTGCCTATCCCTTGCCAAACGACGAAGGCGACCATCAGAGCAAGACCAACAACCAGAGTAGCAACAACGTGTGCTGAGTTCCAGGCGTAGGAGCTTCCCGCCCAGGTCAGCCCAAGCTACCGCCTGTCAGATTCATCTTCTCCCGTTACTCTTTTGCGTACTCACCATCAGGACGGTAGACCCTGCCAAGGCAATGAAAGTCCCGAAAAAGTCGATAGCCTTTAGTTTCCTATCTTCAACATCAGCGACATTCCTCCCCAGGGTTTGAAGGGCAGCGTACACTTTCCAACTTCCATGGACTTTTTTGAGCGGCATGATGAAGATGACGCAGAGGACCGAGATGACGGTAAGCGGCAAGTTTAGACGGAAAATCCAGCGCCTGCCTCGTTCTGTCAGCGACAGCCACACCACGAGGGGAAAGGAGAGCCGTACCAGCCATCAGTTGAGGACGTGGCGAGCGCGCCTCCAATGACCGGTCCAACGCCGTTGGCTATGGCCACAAATGCGCCCAGTATGCCCTGCCATTTCCCACGTTCTCGCAGAGGGACTACATCGCTAACAATCATCTGAGCCACAGTCATCAACCCTCCACCGCCTACGCCGGTAAACGCGCGGAAGACAATCAGCTGGGTCGCCGTCTGTGCTAGGGAAGCTGCCAGGGAACCGAAGAAGAAGATAGCCAGGCCGACTAGCAAAATGACCTTTCTAGACCAAACGTCTGAGAGTCGACCATAGAGGAGCTGGAAGGCCGTCGATGTTCTGTCACATGCATCAGTATCCGGTGATTGGCTGCTGATGTGGGTGTGTGACCTACACGAAGTAGGAACCTGCGATCCATGCTCTCTCACTGCCTGCGCTCAGGGCTGAGCCCACAATTGTTAAACTGGCTGCGAGAGAGGTTTGATCGATGAGTGCTGCAAAGTCGATTGTCGCACAGGCAAGGAAAATCTAGTCCACTGTCAATTTCATCCAACTTGAGCAGCGAGCAATAAAACTCACAGAGATGATTCTTTTTGTGGGAACATAGTTGGTCTGCTCGTTGAGCACGATCGGCTCTCGGGGCAGCTGTTGGAGCGAGGAGGTCTCTGGCGACGATAATCCAGAGCTCTCGCCGCCAAGTGTCCGGGACGGCAAGACGCCCTTTTCCGTTTCGCCGCTCGGTATCATCGTGTCAGGTACTATTCGAGGTGTTTCGGCTGTAAAGCGTGGGATGCTCAGACTTTAAGTCCAAGCAGAAACCTGTTTTCGAGTGTAGGTTGCCAAGAGCAGAGCAGATGGATATCCCCATTGAGTTCTCCGTAAATCATTTTCCAAAGTGGTCTTGTTCTGTGCACCTTTAAGGTTGGGAAGGTTTGTCCCGATTCGCACAAGCCCTGGCGCCGAGACAGTGCTTCGTCGCACGTTGTGGAGCCGCTCCTCGAAAAAACAGTGTTGTCGTCGCTACATCCGCTTGCGCACATTTGTGTCGTGCAGCATTAGGGTGCCCAGAACCGGGGCGATGGGATCATCGCCATTCTGCGATCGGCCTTTCGAGGCGCCAGAGACGCGGCATTACCCTTCTTGAATGCCGAGCCGTTGGAATCTCGCCCGTCTTGGCGCGCAAGTTCCTGGCGATCCACAGCGAATCATTTTAGCAAGGTGAGAAACGTTATATGTGACCCCACACTAACGTGTCGTCCCAACGTCGCATTGTATTATTCTCCGCGCAGCTAAACTCGGTCGGCCACGTAAGGAAAGGATCGGCCGTGCCTGGTCACTTATCAAACTCAAACCTGCTCTTATGCACGCAACCGCAGTTATCAAGGTGGTGCGTCAAGGTGGCGATGGACGGACCTCAACGGCTTTTTCCTGCGTCATATAAAGCACGTAGGTGGCTTAGGGCTCACCATCGTCATGACACTGTGGAACTCAACAGGTTATGTGGGCTCTGCCAAATAGGGAAGGCGCCACGGGACATGACAAAGCGAGAGCGGCGTGATTGGGGAGGAGTGTCAGTGCGCAGGTTGGCCGTTAAATGCTCAGGGAGGTTACCCAATTAGGTAGTGTGCGTTTGCGTCAGTAGTGGTTCAGACGGACCACTTCTTCCTCGCGGACAGCTGCCAAGCACCTGAGGTAGAGGTGTGTCGCTGAGCAAGTTTCCAAAAGCGTAGATCTCTGGCAGGTGTTGAAATGTGTGCCGAAATAGAGGGTTAGATTTCTGACTCTCCACATCCTCCGTTCTTCGTGGCCTGCGTTCAAAATCCCATGACCGGGACTCTGACCAAACCCCGAAACACTGAAAAGCGCAGGGCGCCCCATCTTCTTCACCTTGGCCGTTTACTCCTCCTTTACGCCTTCCGCCCCCCTTTCCCACTCCTTTAACGCACCACACGCGTCACGATGAACCCTAACAACGTGTACAAGGGCGCCGACAGCCTGCGGAAGTACTTCGACCCAGACTTCCAACCCCCTCTGCCGCTGGTCGAGATCCCAGACAAGCTCAACCCATTCCGAAGCGATGGCGTCCGCATCTACGCCAAGATGATGACATGTCTCCCCGCCAACAACGTCAAATGCCTCCCCGCCATAAACCTGCTTGAGAGCTGCGTCAAGCCCGGCCAGACGAAGCGCGTAGTCGAGTACAGCAGCGGCTCCACCGTTATCTCGATGAGCATGGCCGGGCGTGTCTTCCACGACATCGACGACACGCGGGCATACCTGAGCAACAAGACAAGCGAAGCTAAGCTCAAGGTCATGCAGTTCTTCGGTCTCCGCCTGAAGCTGTTTGGCGGGCCCAGTCAGCCCGAGCCCCTCGACCCCCGAGGCGGCATCCAAGCCGCACACAGCGAAGCCGAAGAAAGCCCCAGCACAATCAATCCCAACCAATATGGGAACGACGCAAACTGGAAGGCACACTACAGATGGACAGGACCGCAACTCATGCGCCAGCTGCCCGAGATTAACGTTCTCTGCACCGGCATGGGCACCTCCGGAACAATGACGGGCATCGGCACATACCTCAAAGACCACAAGCCATCCGTCACCCGCGTGGGCGTGTGTACGGCAGCAGGCGACAGAGTTCCCGGCCCGCGCTCTCTGGCGTTGATGAGCCCAATCGAGTTCCCCTGGCGCAACGCGGTCGATGCCATCGAGGAGGTTGGAAGTGCCCCGTCGTACTCCTGGTCCATGCGCCTCTCCCGAGAGGGACTGGTGGCCGGTCCGTCGTCTGGTTTCAACCTGCAGGGTCTTTTCCAATTCCTCGAGAAGCGCAAGAAGGAGGGCACGCTGCAAGAACTCGCTGGCCCACTGGGCAGCGAGATCCACTGCGTCTTCCTGTGCTGCGACCTCCCCTACCAGTACATGGACGAGTACTTCCAGAAGCTGGACGAGAGCCACTTCCACCCCATCGAGAACCGCTCCCTCACGGCCTGCGACCTGTATAGATATGACGAGGCGTGGGAGCTCCCGGTGGAAGAGGCCATCTCGCGATTCTACACGTCCGTGTTCTCCCTGCGGGGAATCTCGTCGCAGATCAAGCAGGGCGTTACAGTCCTGGACCTGCGGCGACCAGAAGACTTCGCCCTGGGCCACCTGCCTGGAGCCACCAACTTTCCGCTGGAGACGCTGGATGCTACCATGCCCAGTCCATTCCGCGACGCGGTCATACTGCAGAAGCAGTGGACTGAACTTGACACCCTTGCCAAGGGGGGCATGGCTGGCGATTCGATCAAGGGGTCGGTCGTCTGGAACAAGCTGCAGGCTGGTCCTGTGCTGGTCGTCTGCTACGATGGCGACACGGCGCGGGTGGCGACGAGTGTGCTTCACGCTAGAAACATTGACGCCTGCAGCTTGAAGGGCGGCGTACGCGGACTGGGACCCGACCCGAGGGTGACGGAGACAAACACAAAGTCGGGGTTGAACGTCGACGTTAATGAGGTCGACTACACCATCACGCCGCCCGAGAGCGTCGTTAGTGTCGGTGCTGAGGGTGGTCTCTGAGCGGGTGTGGCTAAGGTTGTGCGTTCAATGATGGGCATGACTGGGCTGGGACAGGGGCGTTGTTTGGCATCACACGAGCCATCTTTTCTTTTCTTTTGTATTTACTGTTTTACTTCTCTCAGCCACCCGAACATTTGCCCCTATCTTGATGAGTCACGAGGAGCTTGCTCAAGGGCAAGGAGCCGGTCACGGGAGATGTCGAGTTACCTTACGTGGACAATAAACAGACAATCTCCATAGCATATGAAATAGACATGATCTATCGTACAACGGTTGCCACTCTAGGGGGAAAATAGTGTTTAAACGGTCCGTGTCAGGCTGGGGGGCAGAAGCAGGGTGGCTTGCAGGGAGCTAGAATCATGTGACATGTAACACACCTGTTGACAGGTGGAAAGAGGGTAGTTGAATTATCTATGGATGAAGTCCTCTGAAGAAGGAAAGAGAAGGAGGATTGAACGTCTGCTCATGGCTTCAGCTATATATACAACAGTGGCGGTGGAAAAAGCATGTGGCTGGCGTTGAGAGTGTTGAGCGTTGGGGAATACCCCTAGCGATACCCCTAAACTAAGTCTCAATAGGCTGACAAGTCCGACAAGAGATCGTTACAAAAGTCCAACTGTCCAATTTCCCCCCTTCCCCCAACTTCGTCCCAATGATGCACAGCCGAGCACCTGGGGTTGTCTGTGCAGGGCTGCGCTGGGAAATGCGAAGCCCACGCACACCCAAACAACCAACAAAACAACTGATGATATAGACGGTGCTAGCTGGCTAAAAGGACCCAGTTAGAAAGCTGATAGCTTGTCGAGAGCTTGAGGGATCAAAGTCTTCCCCAGCACCAGATTTCCTTTTTGTCGTCATCCTTGGTGGCCCGTGTTCCTTCCCTCTAACAACACTATCTAGAAACTGGTACACCCATCACCATGACCAGCTCCAGCTCTGGGTCAAAGATAGCATCCTCGGGCTTTTCCAGCGTGAGCGTGAGATCCACGAGAGGAGCACTCTGGTCAAGTCCACCTTGGTACGGCCGCGCGTGTACTGCCGCGTGGCCGTAAGCTCGAGGACCCCAAGTCCGTCAACGAGACCTCGGAGCCTGACAACAAAAGCCCTACCCTCGAGATCTAAGTCCTGTCGCTCCTCGGTACGGCCGCGCGGTCCTACCAAGACCCCGCTCCCTCCATGGCCTTCCTAGGAGGGCATGATGCAACACGCAGCAACGAGCATCATCAGCTCGCGACTGCACGGCGCTTTAGCGTGGCGCACTGCCGCGATCTTACAGATCTTGTTGAAATTGTCGGCATTGGTGCTGAGCGCAAAGAGCACCATCAGCTCGCGATTACACGGCGGCTCGGCGTGCCTAAGGCCCCTTGGGACCCCCGCCGTCTTCACCAAGACCACCCGCACCCTATCATCAGGCATACCCACCCAGGCAGGGCAGGTGGCCTCTGGGCCATATGAGGTGATACACCGGTCCTGGGGCATTGAGATCCAGGGCCGCCCTGACCCCAGTAGGGATGCCAACCATAAGAACAAGCAGGGCAAAGGTGATCCCATCGGCACAGTTGCTGCACATTACATAAGCGCGGACACAGTGCCGAAGGAAGCTGTACAGCAGCAGGAACTCCGGCTCTTGCTCCGTCCTCAACCGCCAGCACCGGAACCACCGTACACCGGAACCACCGTACAACAGACCCGTCGCCGCCCCAACATATATGTTATCTTGATGTGAGAGGCACTGCAAGAACGCTACCCACGCCGATGAGCGGTGTGAGGGCAAGTTCCCCTTATCATTGCTGTTGCCAACCGTCAAGGCGCGAAGGCTTGTCCACCCGTTCCGACGTCGTGGCGATCGTAGGGGTGTGACGTCGATGGGCCTTCAACACGATACAAAGTGGTATCTATCGAAGTCGACGAGGCCGTCTCGTCCATGTGACAGTTTTTTGATGTCACGCTCCGATGGGGTGTGCGTGATCTGAACCTCGGTTTCCGGCGGCTTTTGCGATGGTGGTGACGGCGATCTCAGCCTGCAGTGTTGCTGCGTTGTATTGAAAGATCACAGCACGATCATGTGGCAGCCCTGGCATTTAGCCTTGTCGACGCGGCCGTAACTCCAGGTCTTGACCTGATCCTTCGGATTGCTGTGGTGTCTGGCGTCTACCAGGAGCCTGGGAAGTCTGTGTCGCAGCACGACCTTCTGCGCTGAAGCGCGTGGGGCAGAGGGAGCCGGCCCCGGTAGAGACGCCATCCTTCGGACGAGTGTGATACCAACTATTTCAATGTCAGTCGGAAACTGCCGTGGATTTCTCACCCTGATCCCGGGTAACGGGAAATTTCTCGGGTATCGAGACCATCCTTCCACTCTTCGAAGATACTGAGGGGCGGAAAATACGGACGGGTTGTTCGCAGTGTTCTTCAAGAAGGGCAAGACGTTCCTTCCGAGTGTTTCGACAACCACCCCACGGACCCGGGAGAATGTCAATGATCTCGCGTGCCGCCCCATCCTTGGGCGGAAGGCAATCCCGGACGCAATCGGCGCAGAGATTGCCTAGTCCCTCTCGACAACCAGGAGTAGGAAATCCAGGGTTGGTGTTGGTTGAAGAAAGGTAGGTATGTAAGACCGGAGGCAGAAGCTGTTGTTCCGCTGGCTACCGACTTCCCCGGTGTGTGCTGGGCTGGTAAGTGCCGACAGCCACCCCGTACGCGGTGAGTTTCTCCGGTGCGGGTTGGGGCGCGGGTCTGGGGAAAGGACTGGGAAAAGTTGGATATGACAAAAAAGGGGAGGGAGGTTGCGAAGAAGAGATCTGTGGAGGAGGCGGTCGTGCAAGAGGCGCTGGTGACGAGCGGCAGGTGAGGCGTTATTCAGCTAGGGGTGGTGATCGTGTTGCTGACCCGGCAGGATATTTGTGGAATTGGATAGTTGACTTGTGAAACTGAATTGTCTCTCCGGAGGCTCTTCACGAGAGGCTGTAGTTTCGTGGTGCCGTAACGCCCAGAGCCCTCGACACAGATACCAATTTGCTCGTAGTCGTTGAACAAGTGAAGAGGAGGCCCAGTTAAGCCTCGGCGAGGTCTTTGCAGCGGATCGTAAACTGCCAAGAGTGAAGAGGTCAGCAGTGAAGAATATGTAATCACAGTGAGGGGGTCAGCTGATACGTACTGTGGTTCTTGAGAGGCGAGAAGTGCAGCTAAATACACTCTTCAGATCGCCAACCTCGTCCCAGTCGGTCGAGGCTGTGGCCGTCTGCGTCTGTACGAGCGACAGGGTTGTAAAGAGAGATGACGGGGCTGTCAGCGACAGTGACCGTCTGAGACTGCTGCGGTTCGAGGAACCAAAGTCTTCGCCCAATCCATTGCGAGACCCGGTGCTGGGGGAGGATTCATTGTTAGGTTTGGCCCCAGTCCTCCCTTAGCCAGAAGGCCCAATAATCTTGTTAAACTCTATCGTAATGGAGATAGATGGGGGAAGAATGAAGAGTGGCAGCCGTGGAGGCGGGGTTGTTGATACTTAAATACACAGGTCGTGTTAGAATGTCTTCTTCGCACTTCACAAATGCGGCCGCAGCAATGCCACTCTCGGGGCAGGAGATGCCGACGTCGATGACGATCTGGCTTGCAAGCTGGTAGATGGAATTCGCGATGGGCACTTACGCGTTCCGCTGTTCCTTGCCAACTGGTTGATGCAAGTAGCATCTACCCAGATGAAGGGTTCGCTCTTGTGGGTTGGGCTGCGAGGAGGAAGCTGCGCAGTTGACTAAGGGCGGAGACGCAGTTCGTCGTCACATCTAGTTGATCATTGCTTCTGCAGAGGGTCGAGGAGGCCGCGAGATGTCAAGGAAGGTACCGATGATAAATGGATTGGTTTGGATGATGCTTGCTTTGATGGCTTTGCCGCATACAGAAAGAAGGAAGGAAGTCCAGTGCGGACCTTTGGAAGGGAATGGAATTACGTTATTCCTTGTGGGGTTGAGAAATTCCTGGCCACAGCCAAATATAGGACAGAGACTATTCTGGCTGTCGGCTGGCCGTCGGCTGCTTACGGTATTGGGTGGCAGGGCTGCAAAAGGGGGGTCTCCCGTCGGGCTGAAGAGGTCGCCAAGTTCAACCGCAGTCAACATCACCCACATTCGGATCGCTGGTAACAAATACTGAGTTCCTGAACCACGAGGAGAATTTGAAGAAGAATACTTCAACGCTTAACCAGATTGTAATCTGCCATACTCAATAATTTAGCGCTGAAAATCGTGGAGTCGAGGGACCACCCTGTCACATCATCATATGAACTTGAACTTGAACTAAAACAATGGTGATGTTCTTGAGTATATTGCCCTACGTGCCTCCTTCAATTTGCGATCATTCCGTCCAACCAACCCTGTTCCTGCTTCTCAATAATCAATGTCACGGTATTGCTAAAGGTATCGCACCTGCACCGCGCTTCCTCAAGTTCGTCCACGCCTGAACTCCGTCCACTTCCTGAAAATCGACCACTTCCTCAAGACCTTGCATTTCCTCGAGTCCATTCACTCCTTCTCCTCTCCCAAGTCACCGCACCACACCATTCGAGTTCCGGGGTCCGTTTCGACCGCTTCAGGCTTGTGTATCTCCGCTACCTTCCCACGGAGTCCTTCAATTGCGGCTGTTTCGACAACCACCCCCACAAACTCAATCATGCCCCTGTCAACGATGTGGAGCGGCCCTGGGAATTCCCCCGCTGGGGCACCTCAGGTGTCTTGTCGCAGGTCTGCTGTGCTGGGATTTTCAGGATGAACAGTGTCTTTCGAGGTGCGTCGCAATTGGTAGCGGTCATGATGTCGAAGGGCGCGGCCGCATGACTTCGCCGAGAAGTAGTTCTTGTCTGCGCAGCCCACCTCGCTTGATGTCTGTTATCAATAGTCCAGGACGTCCTTCCAGGCATATCATTTTCCTTGAAGCCGCGCCCAATGATCTCAGGCACTCTCCAGTTGTGTTTGGTGCAGACAAGGACGGTGTAGAGCTTGTGGTGTAGGGAGCGTGCTGAGAGATGTCGGGGTGGCCGAAACTGCTTAATCTTGATGTTCAAAGTGTATTGCCATGCTGCTGCTGAGGCTGTCGAGCAGCCGGCGGTCACGGGGTTGTCCTGCGTGGCATGTTAGTCTGCTCACAGATGCATTAGGAGCTGACTCGAGAGGAATGCTCTCTGCTCACTTCAAGACCGGCCCGGCTAGTTGTTCTTCGGGGAGCCCGCAGACCCGTCCGCCCCCTCCACCTTGCACAAGGTAGAGCACCTTCGAAAAGAGCTCATCATCCCAAGTAATTGCAAGGGTCAGGGGCGAACCACGATTTGACGCCGAGCCGGCCCAAATGCGTCCGAATGACGCAACGCGCCCACTCAGCCTGGCATCTATAGCTGCCGAACGCAATCACCAACCGCCGTCTACCATCGTCAGCTACACCCAGGTCTTGGACCCGGTCGAGCTGGAACTGAAAGTTCGCATCAAACAGACCGAGCAACGCTTGGCTGTCCATGTACCCGGCCGGGCCTACGACAAGAATCACCCGTGAAGACCATCCCTGGCCCTCGATGGGTGCCAACCGCACAGAGTTGTATCTGACCCGGACCCTCTGGCCGCGGACCACGAACTGACCTTGACGACCGAGGTCGTATAAAGCTTGAGCACCAGTTCTGTTGAAGAAAACAACTCTGGCGGCCGGGAATCTGCGGTGACCTTTGGCCGCGATGAGAACGGTCGCATAAATGCGGCCTTGTGGGACGCAGATGCAAGCCAGCAACTCCGTCTCGGTGACACCACGAGGCAGGCCGGTTAAAAAAAGAGAGCAATTAAGCTCTTCCGGAATGTTCGCACTCCGGTTGGCCGGCACCGTAATGTCGCCCTGGTAGTTGGCTGAGAAGCCGTTGGCGACCCGAGCTCGAACGTCGTTCGGCCATTGTATCTGACGATACAACGGAGTCCTGCCGCCAAACCGGGCCTCCTCAAGCCTCCCATGGCTTGGACGGAATGCTCTAACTGCGGCCGTGTTATCACTGGTGGTCGCCAGCGTTCGATTGTTGCCGAGAGCATTCTGCCAGTTCCCCTCTGCCGTTGTGCCCGAGCGAGGGGCGTCGACACGACGTCGGGGAACCATCCATGTGTTGTCCTGATCTGTCGGGCCCAGGGCGAATTAGAAAACACGATCATACGCAAAGTGAGGGTCTATCCGAGAATCTCAGGGGAAATTTTCCACTTCGCCAAGGTCCTTGGGCAACCCCGCCACGACCCAGCATGTTGTTGTTGCTGCTGCTGCTGAACGACATTGTTTTGGCAAGATATTGTTTGCGAGCCTGAAGAGTTTACACGCTAATCGTTAGCCATCAGCTCGCAGAAGGACTCGGCCACCAAATGACAAGCTAAGGGGAATACTGAAGTCTCCTTGTAATCAAACAACTTGAACACCTACAGAGCGACTGCTCTGCGCGGGTGCTATTGTACGGATGCAATGATCGATCCGACCGATCTAGCTCTGTGAGTGGAAGATTCGAGGGCTGCTCCGCTTGGTGCTTAAGACAGGAGTGCAGTGGAGGGCTGAGTATAGATGTGTTCAGGGGTGAAACCGCACTTTCAGAACTGAGGGAAAAACTCAAAAACATGTCAGATTTACAAGTGACACCGTGTAGGTGTGAACAAAACAAAAGCCACTGACAAAAATGATGATCCAAGGCGTGCGAAACTGAACTGACCGGTCTGGGTGCTAGATGTTTGCGTGTTTATCTCAAAGTGAGACGCAAAGTGAGATGTGATGTGAAACAACAATTCTTTTTTGCAAAGAGTGTCAAAGTGATGAGAATAACCGGGAGAACGCAACCTGCGCAGCACCACATAACTGCGGGTTGCTCTCTGTGAGGAAGGGTCTTTACATGTGTGTGAAGGATTTCGGGGCATGAAAATATTAAAATGCGGGGCTCGTGACGAACGCGGAGGTGGGTTTTGTGACGGGCAAGGCTTGAAGGCTCGGAATTAGGTACTTACGTGTACGTGTGTTGCAAATGTGTGAGATAGCTGAAGGTCTGTTAGCTCTGCTGAACTGCGAGTGCTATGCGGGAGGGATCTGTCGTACTTCGTGAGATGTGAACTGTGATAAGGAGAGGAAGGAAAGAGAAAGGAAGAAAGGAGGGGGAAGAACTTATAGTAGTGGGACTGGATTTCAACACGCGTTTTGTGGGCCCTCAGTTTCTATTCTGCTCAAGGTTGCCCGCCAGCTCGACGAACTATCAACCTCAATGTTTGATTTACGAATAGGAAAGCTAGCCTAGCCCGATTCGGAAGAGAGACCAGGCAGTTCGCGCCGAAACGCGTCTGTTTCTGATGTCATGGGATTCTCTTTCCTTCCACATTTGGGCAGTCAGCGTTTGGTGGTGCCCCAAAGCGCCGCGGCACAGCCGTTACAGAGTTGAGAATATTCTGAAACACAACTGAACTACGCTGCTATGAACGATACTGGCGCCATTATGATCCAAGGTCTTCTACAGCCAGTCTTGTGTTCAGACACAAGTGGTTGGTATTCGCTTGACGAAAAGTGCGCTATAGGCACAGGCACACATAGCTCAAGTGATCGAACCCAACTCATAGCCCTTCTGCATCTGTATTTCTTACCTTGCCTTTGTTGTCGCACATCTAACTCGTTGACTGAACATGACTTCCAATCACTAACGGATATATTTACAGTGTAGAGGATTGGCCGGTTCTTATATCCCACCCACACAAGAGCTGTGCAATTCAGCCACCTTAACGCGCTTATTTCATTCAGTCAGGCTGGGTTAACTACCGCGGGTCTGCAACACTGTCAGTCGATGGCTCGGCGAGAGACTCGAGTCTCTGAAATCCCTGCACCGAGGGAGCAGAACCATGAAGACGCACGAGACGATGACCTCATCAAGAATATGCAGGGGGATGAAGGTTCTACAAGAAGACAGCCTCGCTGAGAAGCTACCAAGAAGCAGCGAGGCGAAGTCCGGCCTACTCAGGTTCACGCCATGTTCTCGCCCTTGACCAGATCAAACAATATCAACAAGTCAAGGCCGCCGCAAGCGTTGCTAACATGACCAACAGCTAATTCCCCGCGTCGTCCCGCTCTAATCTCGACGACCTCCATGAAACAACCACCAACAACAACAACAGAAAAGAGAACAAATGGGCAACCAACCAGGTGCCCAAAATTGCAAGGAAGAATGGTCTGGGTTTTTCACTGTCTATGGCTCGCACTCATCTCTATGTAAACATGATACATCTGGTCCGTGCTCCTTCCCAAATATCATAAAAAACATGGAAAGAACAAGCCACGGCTTTCAGTCGGGGGGGGTGCAAATAATGCACCGACCCCGGTGCATCATCCATCCTTCTACCCATAGAAATATCCGTCAAAACATCCCGTCCCATCATCCTCATCGATGACCTCCCTGTCTTGGTCTAGGACAAGAAACAAGAAAAAAAATAGAAAAAAAATCTCCCCCTGATTTCCTTCCATGATCTCCTCTTCCAGGTCCGCGCATCTTCTTTCTCCCAAAACCCCAGTCTGGGGGGGCGTAAACAATGCGCCGACCCCGGTGCGTCATCGACCCTCCTCGTCATGCATGGTGATCGTCCATGCCTTGTGTGTGGCTACATTGCCCTGAGTTGAACCCTCGCAGGCAAATCGCTCGGGATCTTGATCCTGGATCCTCTTCACGACATCCCACACGTCGACATCTGGTTCGTGGTGGACCCATGCCGGTGGCCCGCGGTACGGCTTTAAATGATCAACATGAATCTTCTTGGGTGGCGCATCCCCCACCAATGTCATCACTAGATAACTGACTGGGGACATTACCGAAATAATTTTGTAAGGGCCCTTCCATGTTGCCGTAAAGTTCGAAGTGTCCGCGCCCGGCTTGTCCGCAACTTCCCAGACCAAGTCGTCAACCTGGAACTCTCGCATAACCCCAGCCGTCATACCTTCCGCCCTATTGACATGGGCATCCAGTGCAGCCGCCTCGTTCTCGCGCTGCTGATCGGCCTTTAGCTGTGCCACCGCTGCTGCACGCACCCCGCGGCTGCGGCAGGGTGTTGGTACTGATCGACTCTCCCTATGAGCAATCGTAACTTTACCCCCCCCTTCTCTTCCTGAATGCCTGGTCCCGTCGCTCCACGTACTGGCCTACCAGCACTATTAGCAGCTCCCGACGTGCCGTCTGAGCGGGAGCATCCAAGCTTGGACAGCGTTGAGACAGATGATGTCCTGGCGAGTATCGAAGACAATGTCGAAACGGACGCAGAAAATGAATGCGCACTTCAACTGGAACACCAGCTGCTAACGGAACAACGCCGCCACAAACCTGCGCGAGGCTTTGGGAGTGGCATTACAAAATGCTCCCCTAGAGCCAGGTGTGCCTCGTTGTGAAAAAGGGGGAACTTGCGCTTCAGCGCGGCGGCTGTGACGAGGACACCGGCAGCAAAACTGATGCCAGTCCACGGCAGCTCAAGGCGCATCTTGCTGCCTGTAAACATGATGGGGTAGTTGTGAAGGTGTACCAGAGGAACAAAAAGGACGTTCGCACCTGGGACTGGAAAACACACAAAGGCGGCGACGGGTATACGACTGCCACGACGCTTGACAGTCATACGGCGAAGGCCGCAGCTACTGCTCGCACTCCAGCGAGCATGCCACCCACGAGAACATCAATGCACTTTACGTACCCTGTAACCTCGCAGCACGCCTGGAGCAGTGCAGAAGCAAATCGCAGCAGCTACACCAAAGGTCAAAGGGAACCGATTGTCGGTTGTCTTGATGGGTGTGTGCGTGGGGAGTAAAAGAACGCAGAGAGGTAGATCCTGGGAACCCAGACAATTCTTTTAGTAAGGTCTGGGTCCGGTCTTCCGTGCCACTGGGCCTCCCCCCTATATTTAGCATACAATGATAGCGCGATGACCACAGCGTACATGTAACTACAACAACGAGTTGGTAGTCCACTTTTGTGACCACTCGGACTTTTAACGCGTTAGGAGTGTGTAATGTACATAAATCCGTCGACAGGCTCTAGTCGTGTTGTTTTATCAATCGTTCCCTTCCGTCCCAGCTGTTCTCGTAACTTGTGTCTCGTTCGTCCTCCTAGGTCCCTGGTTTGCGTTATGCCATATAGTTGTGCTTGGGGCTCTGACTACAACGTGCGTGCGCCCGCCAGTGCCGTGACACTTGCACATATTCCCTACTCCTTGTGGTATGGTTTGTAAGTCGATGGTATCGACCCAGCGTTTCGAAGAGGGCTATTGTGGAATGATACAACATTAACCACAACTCTAGCTGTGTATGAGAGTCCCTGCTCAGTATGAGATTCGCTTATCATGGATTGATTCCGACTCTATATCGGGTGAAAACATCGAGGGCTCGGTAGGGTTCGACGTCAGGGATGGAAGGTGGTTCGGTTTGAGCTCGGCAGACAAGGGGGATCTTTGAGTCTTCTCTCTCGTGAAGCGCGAAGCATACTGCACACTTTATGTTGATTAATCTAGAGGCAGCGAGTGTATTAGTGGATGAACAGCGTGCGCGAAGTGGCATGAAGATGCTGAGTTGGTCAGGCACGACTTACAATTGCTACCGGCGGCTGGCTCGTAACGGTCCATCGAACAGTGGAGGCTTGTTGTGGACTGCGCATTATCCATTTTCACAGGTGTCTATCGCAATGTGGCTCCAAGGTGTTGGTTGCGCCGGCGTAAAGCTCTGCAACTGTTCTCATAGTAGCGCTGTGAACAGAGAGCTGTGTCCCGGGGGAAATATTGGAGAAGGGCTACTAATTGGAAACGCTACAAATTGTCACGGGGCTAGGCCCGGTCATAGGAATCTAAGCCAGGCCTAACCTGGCCTAGATAAGTCCACTAACCGCTAGGTACACGATGGCCGCCGCTGCTGGATTTACGGCTCGCGTCGCGAGCCGCTTATTAAAGCGCGAAGCTGAAGTCGCGAGCCGCTTACTAACCGACTACTTACTAAGTAACTCGCGACGTTATAACTTATGACGCCGCTTATTAAGCGGTTTACGTAACGTACTTACTTAAGCAGCCTTTTTTCTTATATCTTTAATCTCTTCTCTTTTTTCTTTTTTATAAAACGTTAATTAATTATTATAATTAACATTTATATTTATTATATTAAAACTGTTATAATATGTTTTACTTTATCGTTAATAAGTTACCTTTACTTTTATAAGTTAATATAATAAACTTAATAATTATAATAACTAGTTAAAATAATGCAGCTTTTATATAAAATATATTATTAAAAACTATAATTAATATATTAACTAAACTTAAAGCGGGTATAAATTATTAAATTACTTAATAATTATAAATTAAGTACTTTATATTAAAGTAATTTAAAGACTTTAAAGGAAAAAGTAATATTATAATTAATATACCGGTTAACATATTAACGCTCATAAATAATAAACTTCTCCCCTTGTATTTATAAAACTGAGAGCGTAAGCTTAAATATAATATATTAACTTTTAACTTAAATAAAATAATAAACTTAATACTTTCGTTTATTATTTATATAAGCTTTAATATAAATATTATATTAATAGCTTTAAAAGCTACTTAAGTGATTATTTAAATATTTAATTATCGATATTTAATACCCTCCTTAATAATAAATAAAAGTATATTATTAAATTCTTAAGGAGAGTGGACTTAATAGTATATGGGACCCAGTTCGATTTTTTAAACATTTTAAAAAAGTATTCAGCTCAATTTAAATAAAGTGTTAAATATTTAACTTATTATGGAAGTTAAAATTAAAAGAGGCTAAACTTTTTAATAACTTCTTTTAAAAGTTCTTAAGCACATTACGCGTTATAAGTAAAAGTAAGTAAGTTAATAAAGTGAAGTTAATATAATTATTTTCATTACTTTCGTAAAAGCTTAAAGATTAATTAGTCCTAATTATAATACTTATAGAATACTTTATATATATTAAACGCCTTTAATAAATTGCTTAAAATTAAAAGTATATTATAAAGTTTAAAGCGTAAAAAACTTAATAAATATAAAATGGAAGGAAGATTATCAGTTATAATATGATCCTTAACTTATCGATTAAGTTCTTTAAGTTCTCCATTAAAAGTAATATAAAGCCCGTATGAAATTAAGATAAAAACATTATTATAATTATAAGTCACACTTAATTAAAAGGGAAACGTAAAAATAATGCTTTATACTTTACTTTAAGTTAAAGCACTTAACGTTATATTAAGTAAATATTGAAAAAGGAATAACGTTAATATAAAGAGTTAAAGCTTTACTTACATTATGAAAATAATTCTTATATAATCACTTGTTACCTTTACGCTTTAATTATTAACCCGGTAAAAAAAGTTAAAGTATAAGCAACTTACGTTAAATCGGAATTAAAGAAAAGGTATATTACTTTAAAGGATAAAGAGAAAAAAAAGTAGCTTTAATATAAAGTTAGATTTTAAAGCGAAAGGTATTAAAAGTAATAAAGGAGTTTAAAGATCGAATAAAAATAAGCTTAATATTAATCTTAATCGTTATTAATAATAATAACTTATATTACTCTTTCGTTAATAAAGGCTATTAATATTACGTTATAATTAATAAAAAGATCGTAAAAAAATTTAACTTATTGGTAATATTAATACTACCCTGATAATTAAAAGGCGCCTTAAGCGTAATAAAAGGAGCGACTATTTAAAGCATCATATTATTCTTAACGAAAATAAAAAGGTTTGTATAAACAGTATATATATATATAATCCCGCTTTTAAAATACTTAATTATATTAAAAAAGCGGTAATTAATAAATAATAAAGCTTACTCGATCTTATATGAAAGTCGATTATAATATGGAAAAGCGCGTACTTAAGTACGTTATATAAATGAAAAGATGAAATTCTTATAGTTAAAGGAAGTAAGAAGTATAATATAAATAATAACTATATAGTTTAAAAAGAAAGTATAACGAATCTATATAAAGGAGGGAAAGAGCGTAATTATAAGCGTGGTATTTATTATTAATATTAAAAACGTAAAGAAAGCTTTTATTCTTAAGATACTGAAATTAAACGAAAAGTTATGGGCCTTTATTCCCGCGTAGTTTTATAATTTACTTCCACTCTTCTGAAAGTAAGAAGCAGATAAACTTAATTTTGATAAACTTAAAATAAATTATTCGATAAAAATAAAAAAAAAAGACTGAATAAAAAAGAATTACCTCTCCCTTTTAAGCCGTTATATAATATATCGAAGAAGGAGCTTTTAATACTAAAAAGAAAATTAAAGGAGCTATTTAATAAAGGGTTTATATAAGTAAGTAGCTTTAAAGCTACAGCGTTTATTTTATACGTATAAAAACTTAATAAAGGGCTTTAGGTTTATATTAATTACTGCGTTTTAAATGTTATTATGAAAATGGATTAATACCCTTTACCATTAATTAAAGAAATGCTCCGTAACTTAAAGGATACCTGGTAATTTATAAAGGTTAACGTAATATAAGCCTTTTATAAGATCTATATTATTAAGGGTAAAGAGTATAAAATGGCGTTTAAAACTCGGTATAAGCTATTTAAATAAATAATAACTCCCTTCGGCTTAAAAGGGGCGTTAATAACGTTTTAATAGTATATTAATACAATATTACGGGACTTTTTAAATAAGTTTATATTTATGTTTATAAACGATATTATTATTTACTTAAGTAATAATAAAGAGGACTACTTCTTAAAGGTATGGAAAATACTTAAATGCTTTAAAGAGTACGACTTATACTTAAATCTTAATAAGTATAAGTTTATTATAAAGAAGGTTAAATACTTTAGTTTTATTATTTACGTAAGCATTAACATATAAATGGACTTTAAAAAGATCTATGCAATTCTTAATTAAGAAGCATTAACATTATAAAAAAGCATATAAAGCTTCTTAAGTTTCATTAACTTTTATAAGATATTTATTCCCTAATTCTCCGCGGTCGTAAAGCCTCTTATAACTTTAATAAGGAAAGGAGTTACATTTAAATAAAGGCTTAAGTAATAAGAGGCTTTTTAATTACTTAAGTCTTTATTTATGTAAACCCCGATCCTTATAAAGTGAGACCCTAAAAAGCTTATATATTTAAAAGCAGACTATAATAAGTATATTTTCCTCCCTAGCCGAGTGCTCCTTTAAACCTTAGATCTTTTAAGTCTGCCTCGCGGTTCACTGCGCTCTATAGCTTTCCCCTTAATTATAAATGCTCACCCGCTTATACTCGTTCACTTTACCCATTATCGCCCTATTTTAGGCGGCGAGAAACGGTTCTTTAAGTATACTTAGTGTAATCCTTTATTATTTTTAAGCTATTCTATCCCTTAAAGCCCGTTATAAATATAGTAGGTTATATATTGCTTTTAATTTTACGTCCTTTAAGGCCACTAACTACCCCTTTCCATCTCTCATCCCCCCCTTAGCCGCAGTAAGATCTCCTTATTTATACTCTTTAGCCTGCTTATTATCGACGTGCGTTACTGGTCTTTTAGCCCTTATATTAAGATAATTAGTTTAGTAACTCCGCTTCATTAAGCTGAATACGAGGAATAAGTTAAGGATAATATATTAAAGTACTCTGAAATAAGATTAGGATTATTAACTAGTTATTAAGGTAAACGTAGCTTAAATAAAGCAGACTAAGTTAATCATAATCCTCGCTGCAGATAGATAATAAATGATAGCTTAATAAGGCATCTTACATAAGATAAGATAGGTAAGATTAAGTAACTTTCGGCTAAGAAAGAGACTATAACCATCGAGTGCTTACGAATAAAAGCAATGCATTTAAGGTATTATAAAGGGGTGCCGGTTAGTTTGTTAGCAAGAGCGTATAGTAGTGCTTATCTATGCCCTTTACGAGATACGCTTTATTGTATTTATTGCTTTTAAGGTCTCGTTTTTAAAGAGCCACGCATCTTAACGTAGACGCTATAGTAACGTTTAAACTCGTTACTTAGCTTATAACTATTATCGTTTGAGTTTAGCTTTAATCATGCTATGGGAATTGTTGAAAGTCACGGCTTGCAGTGCACACGTAGTAATTGAGGTCAACTTGTCTCATACTTATTCAACTGTCTAGCAGGCCATTTCTGGCCATTTAATGAGTTATATAAATAGGTCTGGAACAAAGGAGCAAACGGCGGATCATCCTTTTCCGGCGTTGTGGAGCACTCTTTCCGGTTGCGCCAATTGGCTTCCTTAGCGCTCTTTGTCTTCTGGAAGCGCTCCATTCCATGCGTTGTGGGCCCATTTCTCAGGCGCCCATTCCTCAGGCGCCCATTCCTCAGGCGCCCATTCCTTAGGCGTCATTCCTCAGGCGCCCTTCCTTAGGCGCCCATTCCTCTACTTCCGGCCGTCACGTGACATCCTTTCCTGGGGCACTTCCACTTGTGCATCTAATAGGAATCCTAGGTTTAAGAGGCCTCGTTGATAAATTAACACTATATTTCCTGCTATACATAGAATCTTAAGGCATAAGAATAAGATTTACTTCGTTAAGAAATAGCTTTCTTATATGTAAAGAGTATTTAAAGCGCTATATGCTTAGCTATAAGAAGAATCACTCCCTTTCTCTGCTTATGATTAACGACGTTAAAGGCTGCATTACGAGAAGCTTACCAGATGCAGGTAAAGGCATCTGAATAGCGTTAAGTTATTAGATTTTATAATAACTTTATAATGGACTTATTAGCACCAGCTAAGTATAAATTTACATTTTAGTTCGGTGGTATAATTGTTTAATATAAGTATAAAACTAACCATTTACATATTTAAGCTTCTTCACTCTTTAAGGATTTTCTGTTGGATTGACCGGAGTAAGCAGTGAGGCGCCTAGGAAAGGAAGACTCCTTAACTGCGTGGAAGCAGTAGATCTAGCCAATAAGAAGCCATGGAAGCTATGGAAGCCACTGAAGTCATGGAATGGGCGCTTAGCGTAGGAGATAGGGAGCATCCGGGAGCTAAAGAAGTCTAATTAGCTGGTTGACCCGAAGGCCTATAAATGTGGATGAATGATGATCCGTTAATAGAATAGCTATTCCAAAGCTCCCTCCTATATAAACTGCGTAGGCTAGCAATTAGCTAGCTAGAAGATAAAACACAAGTAAGATACTACTTTTAACCTTAATTGAACGTGTGTAAGTAAGTCGTAACTTTTAACAGTTATGAGCCCAGCTCGTAGATGACTTCCCTTACGTTAATACCACTATCTACTGCTTACAAGCACTTAATAACATTAAAACAACCATGTTAATAAATGACAAGAAGATCTTCCTCGCTAGCTTTAAAGACTGAGAGGATTGGAACGACGAGTTTAAATTAAAGGCAGACGCATCCTAACTGTAAGATAAGATTAACCCTAAAATCTATGATTAAGAGGAATTCCTCACTAAGCCTTAAAGATTATAGGTGGGCGTATACGAAAAGAGGAAGGAACTCAGACCACTGAACGAACCATAAAGCATTATAGAGCTCTCGTCCAAAGGACGAGTAAACTATTAAGTGGCACTCTCGCTTTATAAATAAGACTAAGCTAATTATAATAAAGAGACCGATAGGATTAAAGCCCTTAAGAACTAAGTTACGTTAATAATTAGCTCACATCTCATTAAAACCTTATGTCTTACTAAAGCCAGCATTAAAGAATAGTATAATAGCCTAAAGCTTTAAGTAGGAAGGACGGAAGTAGAAGAAAGGATGTTTACCTTTATTATACATTGTTTTAAATAATAGTTTACGGAGCTTTATAATTATAAGAACTTCATTATCTTTACTAATTATTATAACCTTAAATACTTTATAATAAAGTAGCGACTTTTAAAATGATAATTAAAATAAATAAAGTACTTATTATAGTTTAACTTCGAGCTATAATACCAGTTAAGAAAAGACATTATAATACTAAATACGTTATTATAATAAAATTAAAACTACTTTACTATTAAATATTATAAAGCTTAAAACTTATAACTAATCTTAAAGATAGCATTACGTAATTACGTATAAGTAGCTATAATAAAAGGAGAGAAATTAAGAATGCACGATATATAAGTTTTTAATGATCTAAACTTATAATAACTTTAAATAAAGGCCTTAAATAAAAACTCGTTATATTAAAGCATATACCGCGTTATAAAAAAGGGAGTACGTAACTTAAACATTAATTTATAATTAAAGGTATAAATCATTAATTATAATATCGATTACAAAGGCCGCTTTTTATATTAACATAAGATTTAAATGCTCGACGCACTTATAATAATAAAGGAAAGAGCGAGAAAAGGACCGCTATATTACGAAACGTTAAACGACTTAAAAAGCTTACTTAATTTAAAGAATCTATGACTTTTACATTATAAGCCACTTAAAGAAAAAGGGTACAATTATTATAATCTCTTAAGACTTTTATTAACCACTCTTATAATAATATATAAAGCGATTCCTCTATAATTATAACATTTATAGCTGTATGAAGATTTAATAGGACTATAAGTACGACTTATTATAACCCTTACTTATTTAAACTAGTTTTATAAAGATATTTAAATAAACTTTATAATAAACCTACTTATTATAAGTAAGAACCATTACTTATAAGTAATTAAGGATCATTTTAATAAAAAGGTTATTATTAAGCTTATACCTTTTATAAATATGGAAATATATACTAAATGCTTCTTTTAATATTAGATTCGTTATTATAAATAACCGAAATTAATTATATTAAATAAAAGTCTGAACTAAACTAGTACCTTTTAATAATACCTTTATAAGCTACTATAAATTAAATAAAAGCTAAGTATAATATATTACCTTTAAATAAATAATAACCTTAAACAAATAAACTAAGAGATTTATACTTTCTTTAAAGCGTTTATTAATTATAATATAAATGATTAATATAAAATAGTACTTAACTATATAAATAGCTATTAATAATAAGATTAATACTTTAATTAAAATATCCCTTTTCTTCATTACGTATAATTACGATCCCGCTTTAATAATATTTATTACTAAAGCTAATAGAGTAAAGAACTATTTAATAAGTTCTTATAAGGTAAAGGTGTAAAGGTTTATAAAGAAGCTATAATAAATTACAGATTTATATTAAGCTATTATAATAATAATAGCGTAAACTTAAGAATGCTTTATAAATAAGCGCCGCACACTCGCGGATTGGTACGAAGTTAAGGATAAGGTTTAATTAAATCTTTAGAATTATAATAATACTTACTTAAAAAAGAAGCTAAATTAATTATATATGAAATATATGGTTTATTACGGTACCGAGTTTAAGGTTTAAGAGAAAGACTTATTATTACATGAAGGGAGGAAAAGAGAGAGAGACTATAAAGAAACTTTATAGCTTAATTAAATATATAAGCTTAGTGAGACTTTATTAAGGAGGTGCTTAATAGTTATTATAGTGACGTTGCTACTTATTTAATGCTATAACACGGTTGTAAAAGTGTTAAGCTTATATATTATTAAGCTAATAAAAATACTTTAAAGTATTTATAATAAGTTTTATGTTAACTTATTATAAAAGGTGAATAATAACCTTTTATATAAATAAAAGCATATAAATTTATAGCTTTTAACGTTACGGATCGATGGTAAGAACCTCTTCCTTATAAATGAAATCCTCGTTACTTATATAAAGAAAGTTAAAAGGGAAAGCTATTATAAGGTTTTAATACGATAAATAAGCTATTAAAAACTTTTATAATATTTATTAAAGAACTTTATATATATAAACACGTTAATAACATTTAAAGAAAAGTATAAGCTCGCGTTCCTTAATAAAGGATTAATTTACGAGTTTATTATTAAAAAATAGTTTATAAGGAAATAAGTTCGATTTTAGCTTTTAAAAAAAACACCGTAACTTAACTTACGTTAAAGGGCGTAACGCGTAAAAGAAAAAAAAACTGATAATTAAGCTTAATCATTATTATTACCCTCCTTTTTAAGTATAAGCTCTTTATCATCATTATTATCCTCCGCCTCCTTTAATGTGATTAACCGCTTTTTAAAACGGGTAAAGCTTACTTTAAAAGTAGTGACCATTATAAATAACGTATAATAATTAATATTAAATGATATAATATAAGCCGCGCTCGTAAATATAATAGTAAAAAGGGACGATTTAAAAGTAATATTTATTAAAGACTTAAACCAATTAACTTTATATAAATTTTTACGGTTAAAAAAGAACTTATTAAGTAATTAATTCGGCCTTAATTAAAGTAAAAAGACCTTAATATACTTTTAAAAAGGAGTAAAATTAAGCTTTCACTTATTTTAAAGCTTATTAATCACCATAACGATTAACTTTCATTATATAATTAATAATAACGTAGATAATAAAAGGGGTAAAAGTATAACGTTAGCTTATTATATAATAAAAAGTATAAGCACCTTTTACTTAATTAAAGCAATTAGTATAAGTCTCTTTATTAAAAATGCACCGGAAATAAAAATACTTATAAGTATTTTTATAAGTAATATTAACCCCTTTCTTTTATATAATAATTAACTTACATTATATATAAACGTATAAAAGTTAATATATTAATAATAAATTAACTTTTTTAAAAGAAAGAGTAATGAACTTAAAAAAGTAGGAAGCTTAATAAGATTTTTAACGTTAAAAGATATAATTAATAAGGTTAAAAATAAAGTAAATTAAAAGTTACTTATAAAAATCTCGAAAAAAGAAGAGTTAATACTTAAGCTTATTATTAAAATGACAGCTTTTTTCTTAATTAAAAAATGGGTTATAAATGTAAGTAAGAAAAAGATTAATACCTCGGTAAAAAGTAATGATAAAAGTATCTTTAATTATATATAATATTTATATTACCACGTTAATATAAATAAGTATATAATGATAATAATAAGATAAGTATTTATAATAATATTATAAAAGAAAAGGAAAGGGGTTAGTTAATAAAAGGTGAGGGATAAATTAATAAGTAATAACGCTGAAGCTATTAACTAGTAATTAGCTTAGCGTTAAGAATGGCCCGTTATTAATGGGTGAGAAAAGGGGGGTTAATATTATAGGGTTAAGCCTAGTTATAAGAATCTAAGCTAAGCTTAACTTAACTTAAATAAGTTTCTTAACTATTAAATTAATGGGACTCCGCTCACTACCTCGCTGTAATTAGGATCTTAATTATAACTTTTACTTTTCTTTAGTTTATTAAAACATAAAAGGTTTTTACTTATATATTATATTTATTCTTCTTTTTTTTTATTTTATTTTTATTTTTTAATAACTATGCCAGTTTTTTTATTTACAAAATGTGATTTTAAAAGAAACTAGGTTTAAACTTTATCGGGATAGATAATATAAAAAGAATATTAATAATGTTTATATTTTAATAATACGTATTTAATATTAATATCATTCTTTAATCTTAAAAGATAAAAGCTAATTATTTTTATAAGGTCTTAGGCATGCTGGGAGCTTTTTACGTTATTTAATAACTAATGGTAAAGCTTTTAATTTAGCTTATTTTAAGAGTATATTTACTTGTTAATTATCATTTTATATATTTATCGTAATAAAGTGTAATAAATAAAACCAACCACTTTTTACATATTTTAAATGCTTACTTAAAGCGAGGCTATTCCGATGAAAAGGTATTATTAAGCATCTTATCAGATTAATGGCGGCTTATAAGGAATAGCGTGTTAAGGTATATATCGTTAGCTTTAAGGCTTAAGTTATACTTTAATATAGCGAGGTTATTATCCTTTTTTAACCTTAAAAGATAAAAGTTAGTTATTTTTATAAAGTCTCGGGCATGCCGAGAGGCTTTTACGTTATTTAATAACCAATAGTGTATTTATTTATTAATTACCACTTTATATATTTACCATAATAAGGTAGAATAAATAAAACCAAATACTTTTTACCTTTTTTAAATGCTTACTTAAAGCGAGGCTATTTTAAGGAAGAGATACTATTAAGCAGCTTATTTAATTAGTAGCGGTTAATAAGGAATAATATATTAAAGTATATATCACGGTAATAAAGGTAGTAAAATAAACTTAAAGCAGTAGTCTTTACTTGGGTTTTTTACTTTAAACACTAGATAAGATAAAGTCGTAAGGTTCGATTCATTAAGGTTTTTTTTTTCTTCTTTTCATATATTATTTTTAAACTCTTTACGAATGTTTATATATTTGAATGTTTTAATGTTAATATTTTTAAAATATAAAGGATTTTCTTCTTATATTAAGTTATTTTTTTAAGCTCGAGTTACGCGTTAATAAAGCGGGTAAATAAATTATACGGTACTTAATATGTTTATTATTAACATAGTTTATAATATTTATATCGTAAATATCACTTTACTTATATAAAATATTCTTATTATTATTAAAGCAAATTATAATATTATATAATATTAAGTAAATTAATATAATATATATTATACTTATTATCGAAGCTATTATATTTAAATATTAATATTTACTTTTCTTTAGTCTTTAAAAATATAAAGGGTTTTTACTTAAATATTATATTTAACTACCTTTTTTTTCTCTTTATTATATTTTTATTTTTTAATGACTATAATGGTTTTTCTATTTATAAGCTATATGATTATAAAAGGAACTTATATTAAACTTTAATAAGATAAACGATATAAGAAGAATATTAACAACCCTTATATTTTAATAAAGCGAGCTTATTACCATTATTATTCTTTAACCTTAAAAAATAAAAGTTAACCTTTTTCATAATATTTCAGATAAGTTAAGAGCCTTTTACGTTATTTAATAACTAATGATAAAGCTCTTAATTTAGCTTATTTTAAAAGTATATTTACTTATTAATTACTAGCTTATATATTTACGGTAATAAGGTAAAGTAAATAAAACTAAATACCTTTTACTTATTTTAAATGCCGAAAAGATATTATTAAGTAGCTTGTCGGATATATAATAAATATACTTAAGTTAATACTTATTAAGGACTAATTATTAAGATAGCTTTATAAGAAAGCTTATATTCTTTATTATTAAAGATTTTAAGCCTTTTTTAAGGGGCCATTACATTTATTAAAGTAGTAATTAATAAACTTTAAAGCTCTCGAGATTTAATATATAATAAGTATGCTTAAGTTAATAATTATTAGGGATTAATTATTAGGATAGCTTTATAAGGAGCTTATATTCTTTATTATTAAAGATCTTAAGCCCTTTTTAAAATACATATTTAAAGCGAAGTTATTTTGAGAAAAAGGTGTTATTAAATAGCTTATTTAACTAGTGGCAGCTAATAAGGAATAGCGTGTCGAGGCATATATCATAGCAATAAAGGTAATAAAATAGACTTAAAGTAGTAATCCTTACTCAGGTTTCTTGCTTTAAACACTAAATAAAATGAAGTTATAAGGTTCGATTCGCCGAGGTTCTTTTTTTTTTTTTTCGGACGCTATTTTAAAACTCCTTACGAATGTTTATATGTCCAAATGTTTTAATGTTAATATTTTTAAAATATAAAAGATTTTCTTTCTATATTAAATCTGTTTATTCTCCACGCCTTTTAATTATTTATAATAATACGTAGTTAAGAACTAAAGCTATTTATAAATTATTAACGCACGCACTATTCCCGATTAAAACAATAATTTATTTTAATGTTAATAATAATATGATGGGTTGGTTAAGAGAGTTTTCTACCGAAAACCATATATAACGACCATCGTTATTAAATTTATAACTTACGTTACGAGCTACTTACTAAAGCGCGAAGCCGAAATCGCGAGCCGCTTACTAAGCAACTACTTATTAAGCAACTCGTAACGCCGTAACTCGCGACGCCGCTTACTAAGCGGCTTACGCAACGTACTTACTTATAGGACCGCACCTACTTAAGCGGCCCCCTTTCTTATATCCTTAGTCTCTTCTCTTCTTTCTTCTTCGTAAAACGTCAATTAATCACTACGACTGGCACCTGTGTTCACTGTGCCAGAACCGTTACACAAATCAGGTTAATGGGCGGTCGACAGACAGCGCTGCTTCTTGTTAAGGTTGAATAAATAGTTCGAGGTAGAAAGTTGCAGAGAAGTACACAGCTGCTATACCTAGGTACATAGGTATCGGGATAACTCACAGTCATTTGTAGTGCTAGACTCGTGGCGAGTCATGTTCACTGAAGACCGGTATAAGCGCACTCGTCCCTTTATTCTCGCATGTTAGTTACACGGCTGGACACGTCGTCGTTGCACGGGTGCTACATGTAAGTTGCGGAAAGAGAGCTGCATTGGGGAGAGCCGGGAGTTTCGAGTTATGGATTTGGCGCTCAGAGACTTTAAATACAGTTAAACTATTAAATTGAAAACCTCAAGGAAATTTAGGGTTCTTAGGCCTTGGCCGTTGAAGTTGTTGTTCAAGTATGTTCAATCTCCGTTCTATCCCGATAAATGATAGGAGGGCGAACCTTTGGAACAGATTGAGTTTATCGGCACGAGGTGTTATGGTGGGGGCAGCTTGACATCACGTGACACGTCGTCGTTGGCCGGAAGTCGTGATAGAGGAAGGATGAGGCCGTTCTGAGTAAGTGGTGATCTGACAAAGTGGATTTAGTTCTGGGAGAGGGATGCCCACCGGGACTTGGCTGAAGTACCGTACAGTCGGTAGGGCCCATGGCGCCTTCCTATGTTTCACAGCACCGTCATGGGTTGAGGTTGCAGCATCTTGCAAAATCATCCAGGAGCTGGCCAATACCGTATTGTATTTGATTCTTATAACTGGATCTTTATTTTACAACCTTGTCAGTTCATTAGCAGCATAATTAGTCACAAGAGACACCACACGCAGAATATCCGCTTTGAAGGCTGCTGTCTATTATCTGACTACGTACTCAGCTTAACTGTGCGAGTTGAAACAAGGCTGGGCACAAGCTGAGCCGGCAACGAGAACGCTCAACACGGCTAAACAAGACCTACAAGTACGTCCGAATCCACCAACACCTCTGGTCACATGAACCTGGTTTGGTTGTCTGTATTCAGAACAACGGTCGACAACAGCACCCATTCAGCGGCTCATACCTCTGAGAGCTCGCCGACCAGTCTCGAACTACGTATGTAGGTACGTAGCTTTGTAGAAAGACATACTCGTCAAGAACGACCACTCTACAATCGACATCGGCACGACAATTCTATCTGATCATTCAGGGCTCATTACACCCATCACAACCAAATTCAACTCATCGACCAGGCGAGTCTTCTGTGTCAAAACACAACTACGAACAGTCACGACCTGCTCCTCCAATCCCGCTCCTAGAGTCTAGAGCCCAAGAGTACAATCTCCGTGTTTAACAAGGACAACATCCCTATACAGGTTCAAGAGAGCTTCAGTCAGTACCTACCTACCTGTACCTATTATCATCATGGAGCGTGCGACCTACTCGAGTGATGCGACTGCGTCAAAGCCAACTCCTTCCGTGAATGCACCAACAAGGCCCTCGTTCTCAACCCCTACGCTCGTACCGGCCGTGGCTCCAACCAGCACGGGTATAACGCAGCCAACCACGCGCCCTCAACAAAAAAAAATGACCGAACTGGACGACCTGGTTCTCTGGACGATTATTCATAATCTCAATATCGGCAGTGTTAGCGCGCTTAGCCAAACATGCTGGAAATTTTACAACTTCTTCAACGACGAACTGTACAAACTGCTTGTGAAGGGGAATAAGCTTGGTTCAACAGGCAAACAGGGCAGGTACAACATGGCTATCGATCTCTTCATCATAGCCATCAACGAAAACACCAAAGGGCACGTCGCATCCGTCAGGAAGTGCATGCGGGCTGCATTTAGTCCGGTTGGGGATCTCGCAGAGTTGTGAGTAAATCCCACCTTACTATGCCTTGTTTTGCTCGACTCTAAACACGTTTTCTGATGCAAATGATTTTTACAGCCGCCAGCAGCGACCAGAGAGGAACCTTTCGAGTAGTCAAAGAGACCTACTGAGGCTCATCGAGGGTGGTTGTTTTCCCTACCTGAGTGTGCAGGGCAGCCGCAATCTACGTCTGCTTCGCCAATGTCAGAATGAACTTGTCCCCAAGAATCTCCGTGCGCGTCCAGAAGATGGCAAGCGCATGATGGACTTCAACTCTGTCATACGGTATCTGGGTCAGAGGTCTCCCAGCAACCGCCTGGAGTGGCTGAAGAGAGTGCTGGGTTCTGCCACGCCCGAAGTCATGAGCGAGCTCAGGCCGCACCTGAAGCACATGCTGCTGACGCAGTACGGCTTCCGGCCCTTCGAGAAACACTACACCCCCGAGATCGTCGCCCTCCTCCTCGAATTCGGGGCTTTCCCGAAGAAATACGAGTGGCGGAGACAAGACTGTTGGTTTGGTGTAGAGACGATTCTCGCAAACACGGGGTTTGAGTGGTGGCCGCGGTTGCGCCCAAACCTTTTTGAAGCCTTTTGGGAGAGGTACGGTGAGCTGTGCCGTAGTCACTTGGAGGATGTCGATCCAACGTGTCCTGTCTCTGTTGCAGACACAATCATTCTGCCGCACGACGGATCATTTGTGGATACCATCGCGCGCCTGTTTCTTGCGACCCAGGTGTTGCTGCTTGAGGACGACGCCGTCATACTCACCAGCGGTCTATGCATGATCACAGCAACACCAGACGAGTTCACCTTCGATCTCAAGGTCACTATCCCATGGATAATGCCAAGGCTGCTAGCAGGCAGACGCGCTTCCACTTATGAGGAAATCAACAGAATGTTTCCAAAGCCGCGATTGGGTTGAGGCTGGCATTGCAGAACTAGGCCAGGGTACCTATGCAACCAGAAGTGTACATGACTCGGATGGTAAGAGAAGCCGTCGAGCTTCCACTGAAAGGAAAAAAGCCGCGTACATACTACACGGATTATATAGAAGAATTGGAGGGTGCGCTGCTTCTAAATTCCTTGAAGACAAGAAACGCCCATACTATATAAGCGGACTATGCGCAGCTATTATACAAATGCTTTCATATGATGCACTGCTTTTTCAATGATACAAGCCAGCTAACCACGGCCCGAACCTGGCACGAACGTCTGATAGACTTTCTGTTCACGGAAAGAATCACAGTTTTCCTGAGAGATCGACACTTCACTCATTAGTGGGAAATAAGAGTCTTGTTCTATGGTGTCGAGGATCACCAAGTGGTGAAAAAGTTGAGTAAACGTCGCTGTAAGTTCAGTCTTCTTAAGTTCAGTCCAACACTTTAACTTTCCTGAAGTTTAGTTATTTTCCGCGAATTATTAGTGCACCTCAGCTTCCGCACTTACATTCACACAATATTAGATGTCAAGTGACACAAGGTTTGGAGCTGTTTAAGTGTCCTTGAGACGTTGCTGGTTTGGCCTGTGCTCGACCGAGTCACCTTGTTCCGTCCGTGCAGACCACCAAGGTGAACAGCCAAGACACGAAGCTCAGCCATTCCATTCCATAGGTTGTGTTGTTTTGGTTGGGCTCAATCAGAGGTGGTCTGTGTCGAGACCTTTGCAGGCGGGCAGGCGGGGCAGAAATTTGCAGCCGTGCACAGACCATGTAAGCTGGGTATAAGAAACGTCCGCAGCTCCCAGATTTTCAGAATCCTTTTCCTCTTTTTTTCTTCATACTTACCTTGATTGGGCGAACCCGGATCATGAAGCGGGCTCGCCAGGACGGAAAGCCTGCATTGCACATCGTGGAGCTGACCGTCTTGAATTGTCCTTCGGGGCCGTTCCGGTCGTAATTTTTGATGTCAAACCCAACTGGGCACTTTTTTTCATCGTGATCGTCGCCTCAGGTGACGATATGAAGAGAATTTCTGTCGGTTGGGTTGTTCTGTGAGCGGAAGTTCACAGCCATAATGTGCTTTTAATCCTTTGTGCACTCACTGTGGACAACATTCCACGCGACAATTACGTACCATTGGTCAGGCTCTTCCTGTGAGTGCTACTGGCCTTTTGTACCCTGTCGCCCGTCGAAGTTGTCGCACCCCAACGCCCTTCCGAGTGCTGATTGAGAGTTGGCCAAGAGAAGCAATACCGAAAAAAGCTACCACGAGAAGTGTCACTAAATCGGGCACTCCATAAGAGAAAATGCCTAAGTCATCAATCGGGAGGCATGGTCCAACTAACGCCGCCCTCCTCAATTCCGTTGGGGAACCTCGCGCTCATCAGGACCAAGCAAGCCTGCGCAGGATGTCAGTCCATCGTGTCAGCGTTTTTTTGGGTTGATCGAGGTTACCAGGTCAAGGCCGAACTGCTCGGCCTGGACCTGCGAGCGACTGCCAGTGCGGTTCGGCCCCCGAGACTAGTTCTTCTGCGACCACTGTTCCGCGGCCAGCAGCTTAAGCCCAGCAAAGCCACCGCCTGCCCACAACATGTTGCGCCGCTCGCAGACTGACCTGTCTTTCTCTACCTAATCGGCCTCGACCAGTATCATTTAGTTCTACCTGATACATCCTTCTCCGTGCCAACCACGTCAACGAGCACGACTCCAAGAGACTATGGCCAGCACGCCCTGGTCCACGTGCGCCTGGACCTGCTCTGGAAGGGCGGCAGGCGACAGACGGTCCCAGCCACTCTCGGCTACTGATAGGGGTTCTCACTGTCGCCTCCCCCACGGGGCGTCTTGATGGTAGAACTAACCTACCATCCTTATTCGCACTGTAGCTGGCCAGGACGATTCAGGGATTGGGACAGCAATCTTTATTTTGCTACGAACACTATGGAATTTTGTGACCTTGGAGTGGAATACCACTACCTGTACCCTATTCTAGAAAAGCGCAGCCGAGTGAACAATGACGCCATCCGTGTCCTTCACGGCGGCCGACGTGACATCCTGAGCGCTGACAATGATCGCGTCGTTGATGCTCTCCATCACGCCATCTTTGCGATGCGCCAGGCCATGAAAGAAGACGGTAGCTCCGTAGTTGGGGAACAGAGGAGCATTGTCGCCAGGGTTCTTGCCAGCCAGGATCCACTCGGCGCTTGTGCCGTGCATGACAACGCCCTTGGGAGCCTTGATGGATCCCCCACGGGTCTCCATAAGAATGCGTATTGGTTGTGGTAGCATGGCCCAGATCACACCACTTTCCCTCACCGGTTTGGCCTCAATATAAACGACTGGCCGCCGATTTCCATCAGTTTGCGCCCGAAGCGCCTATTGATTTTCCTGCCTATACGCGTACAGGCAGCTCAGTCGGCAATGCAGTCAGCAAGGCAGCAATTTGCTTCTTTAAGCCGGTGTGGTCGTCCATGAGCGTCGGAGCGTACAATGCGGGCAACGTGCACCTCCCTAGCTTCCGACAGGAGGGGCAGGGGCCCAGCGCCAATCACAGAGGCAGAACCTTGATGGAGAGCTGACCGGAAGACATCAGCCAGGGTGGTCGCACAGCGACTCGTTGCCAATGGACGTAGCGAGGCTGCGGGCGAGTACACGATAGTATCGGGCATCAGAAATCTGGGAGCGTCAAGTTATTCCTCACAGACACGACCGACGAAGCTCAATCTCTAATCAAGGTGTGTGATCCAGACAGTTCCAACGTGGAGATGAGAAAGATAATGTACCATCGATGTAGCTGCTAATGGAACTACTACAGTTCTCCGCCCGGCCTGGCCCGAACAAATATCTGTCCAAACCTGACCCATCGCTTCCCCAAAAATGCCAGTAACATTTCGTCGGCCAATATTTACGATATTCAGGCAACCATTGCAAGATATATCGCTCAATCCAAATGTACTCATCCAGAGGGTCTATCGACTCGGGTCTTTTACGGCTGTAAGAGAATAACGCGCGTTGGTGAACTGCAGGTGCTTTTTGGATGGCCGGGCTGCTTACTGCAGCCCCGCAGCCAATGTTGCATTGCGCCCGACTACAGTGTGAGAAAGGTTCCAACATGCTTTCGGTTGCTCTTCTTCTTACTATCCAGGCCTGCAGCCAAGTTTGTTGATGTTTCAAGTTGGTGGTGAGTTTCAGTTGGTGTCTAGACCACTGACGGTCCACGACCATCTCCCTCTTCCATTTCCGATAGCACAGAGTGACCTATTTCTTCTAGCGAGAGCGAGTCCCTCATCTCGCGACATGCCATCTTACAAATACCTACGTAGTATCATGCCGTAAAACCCCTCATTAGATAGCCATAGTGCCCATGTAGCCTGTAGGAATCGTAGGCATCCATGTTATCCAATTTCATGAGCAGAACATAGCGGTGGATTCTGATCATATGCTATACTATGTACCTTACAGGTACAGGTAATTGTTCATTTTATCGAACACGAGCCTGTAACTGACTTTGCACAACAGGTGCGGTAAACGTACAGGAGTACCTGTACCGTACATATGTACGTATCTGTATTAATTTCACAAGACGATCTCCTGCACTATCTAATATCGCAGCCGTGTCAAACAGACAGCCGGAAGCCTATCATGACCTCAGCGGGGGTCATGATGGCCTTCCAGCTTCTGTCGTCTGCGGTTACATTACTTAATGTAATACATCGAAAGAGAGAGGTGAGTAATAAATACATCCTTCGTCCTCATGGCCACCTTCCACCTCCCGTACCTACATAAGCTAGATGTGAGTGTGGGGAAGAGCCCGATGTTGTGATTTGACTTCATGATGAATGCTTAACTCCCGTCATCAGATGTGTTCGCTCAAGCTGCCGTGAGTAATGGAGATCTGGATGGTGTTGTAGGAATGTTGTTCGAGAAGTCGAGCGATCGGTTGGGTGCAGACAAAGCGAGTGACCATGCCGCCCGGAAGGAGCATCTGGTAGAGCAGGCGGAACGAGGTCGGATCCACTCCGTCGGTGACGTGGAATCTCATGAATTCGGGCCCTATTGTAGGCCTGGCGGGCGGGGCGGTGGGTGGATGCAGACGTGCCTCCTTTGGGCTTGAGGAGGCTCCGTCTTTGCATCTTCATGTTCAGTTTTGCTGAACAGGAGAGCTGGAGAGAGCGATCACGAGGTAGTCGTCCCAAGTTGTGAATCTGGGCGGGGTATTTGGGTGGATTATGTCGCCCAACGGCACTCTCTCCCACCTGCTCCGTTCATGAACATTAACAGGGCTATCATCATTTAACAGACATTAGTACCGCAGCCCACACCGAAACCCCAAAAAAGAACGATGCAATAGCTTGAGTCTACGCGGCGACGATCGCCTGAATCCAACCGCATGTCAGTTCAGTTCAGTTCCGGAAACCCTTGTCCATTCCCATCCAACTCGCCTCAGCGATGACGATGCAAGTTGTTTCGAGTCCGACACATCTCTCTCACTCCCATAATCCGGCAAGTTTCCCTCCCGCGGGACCACCCTCGGGTCGTTGTTCGGAACCGAACGTGGAGACCTGACGCCTCGTGTAGAATTCCGGCCGCCCCCATCAGAAGGAACAAGAGAAGAAAGGTTGAAAGTAGCGTTCCATCCCGGAACACGGAGCAGGAATGGAAAGGTCGAGGTGAAGAAACGTGTGCAACTACTTGCCCGTTGACGGTGAAGCCCTGCCAGTCCTCCGTGTCTATCTATCGTGCTGTTGCTCAACCAAACTGAAACTGGTGCATGCGAACTGACTTGGAACTTTAATGTGAGCTGTTTTGAAACCGGGTCTTCGGGGTTGGTCGCGGAATCGTATTCGGGGCCACTGTCCGTGTCTGTGTAGAGGACCCGGACCCGAGAGAGTTGCGCTCGTCAGTTGAGCAGGAGGTTGGTTCTGTATCTCGGGCTCCGTTCTGCCCATGCGCCTTTCGGATGTTGTCCACATTCCCCTCCTGGCTCGTTTGCCCCGTCTTCTTTTATAGCGCGAACTCAAGCTTGTCGCACCAAGGTGGGCGATCAGATCTCGGCAGGCAGGGTCGAAAGGACCCGCCGGTGGGTTGGAGAGAGGAGAGTCCTCCTTCTATTCTCCTGCCTTGCGGAAAGCGGCCATAACCGCCAGCTCCTGGTGATGATCGTCATCATCATCGTTGCCAGTCCGCCGGCTCCTTGCCTTTCCCGGCCGACGACGGGACTCATTGTCGAGTCCTCTTTAAACTGTTTTCGAACTTGCGTTTCTGCATCCGCTACCGGTCAGATCTCTTTGATGGAGATCGTAAGGTGACGTCAATACCATATATGGTGCAGATATAGTTGGTGACTAGACCCACGGCCACTTCCGGGCTAGGAGCTGATTAGATACAGGAATGTGTAGAGGGGAAACTGAGAGGAAGAAAATACTTACATTGGCAGAAAAAGATACCCGCCGGTGATGCCCGCCAGTGATGCAGCGTGCCGAATGCCTCACGGTCCATGATTACAGCGATGACCGACTTGTCTATCTCTCGCATGCTGTACACATAGTTGGGGCGTTTTGTTGCTTGGTCGCTTGACTGCCATACACTGGGCACCTGTAGGTATGTAGTTGTGGCACTGTAGTCAGCGGACAGACGCGGAGGATAGGCAGAAATCGGTGTCCGCATTGACAGGCGATGTGTTCTGTAAAGCAGATGGTGAGGATGGGCCATGCTACTAACTGTTTGCCCCCTGCAGGCGAAACTTGTTGTGCTTCCATTTCTGGTTGTCAACACTTCGATAGGCAACCTGTACTTTCTGGAGATGAGGGTCGTAGGTATCAGTCTCGAAGTGTGCCTTACCGCATGTAATTCGTCTCTGCAACACTGCTGTCGGTAGGGTCGTGTACGGCGTGCGACTTTCAAATGATGACAGGGCCAGAGAGTGACGAGGACGTCCTCGACCTTGATTCACTAATTAGCCAAGCCCAAGAACAGACAGTAGTACAAGGAAAATGACAAGACTCACCGCCGCCTGACCCTCATGGGGTAGCGATTGATACTGTCGTTGGTGTTCCTCATCGCCATGTGCCAACGAGCAAATTGAAACTGATTGTAAACTTGAATTGAAACTTGCGTCTCTGCATTGGCTCTGGTCACTGCTTGGCCTTCTTCTGTGACCAGGTTCCCAGGAGATACCACTTGGAAGTTGCAGAGTACGACTTTATCTCCCGTCAGGGGCACACTCGCAGACCGAATCAGTCTGAATAGGTATGTTGGTGAGGATTACATGGTCGGTTGGGCGAGTCTATGATGTGCTTTTGCCGGCTTGTGGAAGGGAACGTGAAATGGCGCCGCCTGCTCTGTGATCCTGCAGCTCTTTTTCTTGGCCAAGGTGGTACAACCGATTCAGGCTGCAGTCTTGAAAGACACAGGAGAAGTCGGTGAACCGCTCTCCCAAGAGATACCTTGGCTATGTCCAAATACCGACGCAAGGATTCCGTCTGCAAGGGAATTGTTCGCCCGTTCCAATCTCTGCATCGCAAGCCGGGCACCAATACACGATGTGGACACACATTATTAGGTCCAGATCGCGATTGATGCGAGGTAGCAGTAGACACGGTTTCTGGGAGCAACCATGCACTTTTCCCTAGCCGCTCAGTAGTGGGACAGGAATTTGGCCATCTGTTTGGAGTGTTAGATTCTTTGTCTAATGTGTACCTACATGGATGAAGAGTTGAGCTACCTCACCTGTCCTTCAAAATGAAATCGATTGCGCGGGGTTGATGCGCACGGGATGGTTTGAAGTCAGCCCTCCCCGTGGTGACTACCTTGCTGACGCCAAAGGCGATGGAGGGATGGTTGTTGAAACTGGATGTGATGCGGAGTTATTAAACGTGAATTTGACGCAAAATGTTTGGTGATTCTGCAGGGTCAAGCGCCGACTGTGCGCTGAACAAAGTACGTAAATGAACAGCCAAAATAGAGAGTATGTGAGGAGCGAGGATGTGTTGTGGAAAGCGAGTCTTGGAATTGCATGTTTGATGTTCCTAAGAAGAGGAGAAGAGGGAGAGAGAAATGGAGGGGAAGAGTTGAGAGTTTATATACGTATTATATACGTACCTTACCTTTTCCTGCACCCACAGATTTCTTGCTGAATTCAACAGACCAAAGTTAGCGCACAATGGAGATGGATTCGGAATTCACCAGATCTTGGAGTTTGCCAATTCACTTGACCTACATTACCTGTATCTCTACACTATCGTATGATTCACTGTTCTAGTGTGAGCCGTGCCTTGTCACTCTCCCATCTTCTACTGTGTTCACCGAGATAATGCAAACGCGTAGCAAACAACAGCAACCTGTAGATCGCCGATCTGTGAGTCAGACATACGTAGATCGACCGTTTTCTCTTCGTACATGCACCCCTCGGGGTACTCGGAGACTCTTTGGCTCCATCACGGCATCGACCTCCGGTCCAAAGGCATGCTCGTTTTATGCAGTCACGTCACGACACAAGCTTCTGTAAAGTTCCAGGAATATCCCACCACTGGGCCCTGGCCGAATGCATAAAAATGTGCCCCGTATCTGGCCTGTTTGTTTGAATGTGGTTACTGGATGTTATTCGACACTAAAGTCTGGTGTCATATCAGCGCATCTTAGCCACATCTTGTGTTGGAATTACGAAACCCCTAACATCACTACCATTGGATTTCAACCTGATAGAGACGGCAAGAAATAACTCTGAGTTGCATGGAAAAACTTGGTTCGAGGCAGGAGATGTGTTGGGTGCAGAAGATTCTGTAGCTCAGGTCATGCAAGTTTCCAGGGATCGAGCTGGACCAAGCTGCTCGGTAAGAGAAAGTGAGCGTAGAGCAAGAGACACATCTGTGTATCCTATCGTACTGGTATCCCGTACGTATTATTCATGGCGGGGTTTCGTCAACTCATCCAATAAGGTATGTTTGATTCTGCGTGATGGTGACTGAGCTCAACTACCACTGACATACATTCCTACCTTACTTATGTAGGGACGTGATCACTCAGAGGCGTCACCAGCTTGAATTACCCGAGAACTCTTTCCCCTGTCACGGCATGTGCTTGGTGCATCTCGTGAGGCTGGAAGCACACTTTGATGCCCGGCATCTCAACACGGTATCCTGAGGATGCAATAGGCCCTACTTCTCCGTTTACCTGGCTCCGTTCGAGTCATTATCGCGGTTTGTGGATCGGTGGTCTGCCAGGTTTGGGCCGCATGGGCATCGGGTGAGCATTCTTCGCCAAAGTTCGTATAGAGTACATCGTCGTCGAATGGCTAGGTCCCTATCTTGTCGTTCCTAGACTCCAGTCTGTCAGGAACGCAAGAAACGAGGCTCACACGTAGTGACAAGGGCCAGCTGAAGGCCGAATTTCTAACAACAAATTTGACCTAGTACGAAGTTCGAAGTCATAGCGTGTTTCATTTTAACATGTGTATATAGGTACTATCGGTCTCACCGAGTCCAACGCCTTGGTCAACGAGAAGCCATCCTGATGTCGAACCCCCCCACCAGATAGAATATTTCCCTTTCCGGAGTCATTTAGATCGACACCCTCTTCCAGGCCTTTTCTATGTTCAATGGTAGATCTGCAACTGTCTAGTAGCATCGAAAGCGGACTGAGGTTTTTGCTGTGATGTCAGTGAAGCGAGGGCTTTCTTGAACCTCGGGTGGGTACGGGTGGTGTGAAGCTGGCACAAGCGGGGTAGGAGTAGTGTTTACTCGTGGTAGGTCCCCAACTGAGCTCCAGAACAAGACCCGTGTTCGCCGCCTCCCCGAGCAGACGCCGCTTGCTAATTCACCGCCACTTAACAATAACTAGAAGGAGATTGGGCATGATGTAATCTGCAAGGAACAAAGAGAAGGGCCCACATGAATACGTCAGAACCGTGTAGATCTTGTGGTGTGAATCGAGGTATCAAACGGAGCTTGCCATGGAAGGGGCAAGAACGTACGATTCCAGACCACGTTGCCTTGGTTCTGATTCACCGAGGAAAGAGCCCGTTTGTTGTAGAGCGGTTCGAGTGGTCCTCCGAATTCTAAATGTGGAGCACCCCAAAGCCCCAAGGGTATAAATTCAGCTCTCTTCCCTCTTCCCCTTTTCATCTTTTCCACCCCCCAGCAACCAGATCACCTTCTGCTTCGCTCGTTCCCCCCAGGTCTACCCTCGTGCTTGTCAGGATTTGGTATGACGACTGTCGCCGGCAAGCTTTAACTACCTGTACGTTGTTCATCAGACCTCATCAAATCAAGTAAAATCTCGTTTACTTCAGACATGCCCTATTGCTTGTTTTACCCTCATAAGATATTTCGCGTCGAGAATATCTTCACCTCACCTTCAGCCTTGCCCGTCATCAAGATATACCCGGAGACAGTGGCCGGGTCATTCATCTCTCACGGGATTCGATTAACTGATCTGATCCTAGAGTGATACAACACAACATTTCACCCCCATAATCCATTGCCTTCCAGCCTTCCGTATGTTCTACCGCCTACCTACGTAGGTACCTTTCTTTCACGTCTGCTTTTCCGATAATTGCTCCCTTACACGCGGACTATCCTCATTGCACATAGCCCGTTGACACCCGAGGCGGTGCAACTGACATACGCGAGAAATTTTGGTTCGATGCCAAGTTTCCATCAACACGCAGAGTGCAGAGACAGACTCTCTGAGTGCCTTGGTCCACCTGCGCACAGCTTTCACCGTCTGGTGCTAGCGGCGGGATCTCCCATGCCCCTTGTCGAGACTAGCAATAGAGGCACCGGTGGATTGGCAGTGGACGTGAGGCTGCCAAGACCGGTACCACTAGGACCACCCGCCGTAGCTCAGCCCATAACGCAAGCCATGACCAAGGCACCAACCCGGAACTGAGCTGCAACGTCAGCATAGTTCGTATCATCAGCTAATATCAGGACTACCACGACACCTCCTCACCCCGACCGTGGCGGCGTTTAACAATCCCCACGCACGCGTCGGGGCATGGCAGTCGGGGTAGGACCCCGGCGGGCGACGAAGCCGGACTCTGCAACCTCCTCGTGGTGTTGCCTGGGAACCTAGCTGCTTGTTTATCAGGTGGTCAGAGCCAATGCAGAGACGCATTTTCCAACTTCGGGTACACAGTTCCAATACGGTTCCAATGGAGTTCCACGACGCTGTTCAAAAGTCATTTTCCGACCAGTACTGGCGGCTTTGGCGCCAGGGTCAAATGTCGCCACCTGCTCACTCCCCACTGATGAACGGCGCAGCTGCTAGTCCAAGTTACATTTCACCCAAAGGTCCTGTCGCTACCATTTACCCCAAAACGGACCGAGATATCTCACAACATGGTCGACCACATTGTCGTCTCTCACGGAGCTCGGAGCAGACTCATCAGCCTCGGGCCCGATTCCGAACTGCACTGGGATCTCCGCGCCATATCGTATGAGACATGGCCGCCATTTTCACCCGGGTTCTGTAGTACACGCCATGATCATCATCTACAAGATGGGGCCGTTCTCAAAATAATGTTCCCAAACAGCTTCAATCCAGCTACCATCCGGTTTAAAACAGCTTAGGAAAACAGTTTCAACAACATCTTTCTCTCAGGCTGCTTCAATTCTGATGGGTCATACAACGAGCGAGACATGCAACATTTTCAAGGGGTATCACCTTGACACCATCCCAGCAATGACGGGGCACGATCAGTCCAGGACCCATGGCGAAAGCCAACATAGACGCCGCAAAGAGATATAATATGGTTTATACAGTCAATCAAATGGATCTGACTGGAAGCTGGTAACTTGCCAGGAGCTTGAAGAAGCCAAGTTGGGAGACTTGTAAGTAAACCCTTCTGCTCCTGAGTTACGCGTTTGATTCAGTTTACCAACCTTCCACTTCAGACCTTCCCGCACTGATGGCTGTGCAAAGTCTCAAGTCAGTTCCATAACACACGTTGGAATTGCGAGACATTTTGCAGGGAGTTCCCGCCACAATGCCTGGCACGTGACTTGAGATCAAAAGCCCCTCACGCAACAGGGCCTGAACCCGCGATACGCCCGTAACAAGTCGTCAACAATTCGCCGACAGAAATTCCCCAGTCGGCCAACAACAGCACGAACGCAACTAAAACTGGAGATAACATCGTGGTACTGACGCCGCTCCCACGCTCCCGTTCATCACAGCCTGGCTCATCCAAGAGCACAACGGCCAGAGCAACAGCCGCACTCAGAGGGCAAGCCAACACAGATTCCCATTTCCATCGCGAAAAAGAAATGGATAACGGGTGAAGAAGACCCTGCCCCCGGCGGGAGACGAAATCGGACTTCTGCAACCTCCCCGCGGTGTCTCCCGGGAACCTGGTTGCAGCAAAAGCAGTGGCCGGGGCTAATGCAGAGACGCACCCCCCATTTTCACTACGTACAGTTTCAATGGAGCTTGACCGACAATGACGATGGCGTCGTCGAAGAGAACAACGAGATCTCGTCGGTCCGCGCGAATCGAGATCCACGCATAGTGGACGATCTCCTGGCCGCCCTTTATACTGCCACACAGCCTGTGCTCTCGAAGGAGGTCCAGGACCAAATTGTGAGCATCATGAAGACAAAGGGCCATGAGGATGTCGACTGGAATTTGATCTGGCATGGTCCGCCGTAGACCTCTTCCCCCAGCAGACATCAACGCACCGCTTGCAGCAATCGACAAGCGAAGACAGCCCCCTATTCCAGACACCTGTATCCGACACGACGCCACCCGGTCATTGGAACCCTGGTTCTCCTCAGACTGCTGCCCCTGGAGCAATCCAGCCACCGCCAGGCTTGCACCCCCGTCAGCACGTTCTAGAAGACACTTGGATTAACTACAGGTACGGATTAATTCCTCTGGAAAGGGAAAAGAAAATAAGGGTTGGAAGACTGCGTATGGCTTCAACTACAAACACAACTACGCACGCGCGCTATGCGGCGCGGTCTAGCAGCAAAATTGTTTCTGCTTGGCGTTCCCTCTCAGAGTCCTCACCTCTCCCTGCGATCACTTTCCCACCCAGGCACGACCTCCATAAAAGACGGAAGAAAAGTTTCGAAGTTTCAATAAAGTTTCAATAACGGTTTCCAGAAACAGACCGTCACTGACGGCTGCTTCGTGCCTCTCAGCGTCCCCATATCCCATATTTCCGAAAGCGCCAAGACTCGACAGACGAGATACCACCGCCGGATGGTACAGGGATACAAGGATCTCGGGCAGGAAAAATAGCGGAGATCACATTGCCGCCCAATCCCAGGGCAAGTTTCAAGCAAGTTCCCCGACGACCAGTGTCGGTCAAGCGCCTAGTATTCAGACGATCGGCCATTTCTCAGCTCTCAAGATGAACAGTCTCCCGCGGCGCCGCAGTTTCATCACTCTGGGAAGGGGTGGCACCGTGGCAGGCTGCGCGAGAAATACATGGGCCATAACGCAATGCGTTATGTCGGACTATGCACGGCTCGAATACCACGTATGACAATGAGCAGCTATAACAGCTCATCAGCCGTCAGGATGACCAGAGCCAGTGCAGAGACGCCAAGTTTCAACAAAATTTTACAATCAGTTTAAACCAGTCAATCAGTTTGGAGTTACAGCAACTCACGAATTCCGTTTCAATTCATCGCTACCTGCTGCCCAGCACCCGGCAGAGCCGTGTGACTATAATCTGTACGGTAATTTGGAGAACTAGGCCATTAACTCTTCGGAGTCAGGCAGCAAAAGCGACCCTTTCGATCCGCCTGGAAGGATGATTCCCTCCTCTCGTCCCGCCCCCCGCCGAAGATTCCGATCTGCACAACAACTGGTTGGCAGAGTGTGACAATTGGGATCTATCGTCAACACGCAGTGGCGCCCAATCTCGCCATGGGGACGCCAACCACGAGGCGTCGGTTCCTGAGGCTCCGGCCCGGCCTGAGACGTCGTGGGACGACATTCATTCCATTAAATTAACTCGCACGGCGAGGTTTGCGTTGGTCTTCATTTGTCTGTTGGGAGGCGGGTCGGCGCAAGAACGGCGCAGTACTAGTAGCTCTTCCTCAGGCTCGTTGACAGTTCCAACTTGGACTCGCCAACCTCCCCGTGGTGACCAGAGCTAGTGCAGACACAACACAGCTCCAATACAGTTTAACCATGGTTCACAAAGAGCCAGCCACTCACTTAGCCCGAAGGATGTTCTCAAGAAGCGGTTCGGTGGCCACCATCGACTCCCGTCCACAGCTCCTCGGAGAGGCTTTAGCAATCCACGCAGGTCGATCTCAGAGAGCGCCTGAACATTCTAGCCTCGCCGTTGAGCGTAACGAACCCGCTCGAATACCCGCAACAAGCCCTTGTGCAAGACACAACAAGGTTGTTCAAGATGGAAATTGACTTGGAAGATATCTTGCTATTATTCGGAGAATGCGACTTCTCGTGCTACGATACAAAAGGCCCCCCACTCTCGAGAAGGGAGTGGACAATACACACTTGAGAAGGGGGCGGCTAAGATGGGAAATATACCATAAGCCTCTTCCTCCGACCAGAACCCAGGTGGATCAACATCAACTCTACAATTACAAACAACCCTCCGAACTCCAACGACTTCATTAGACACCTGAAATCATTCTCGCCATCCACAGCTGACTACGTATGTGATATTGGTCTCACGATTAGAGTACAAGCTGCTTGGCATGTTACATAGATTCTCCCGCCCCTGCAGTAATGCGTAAATAGGAATGAAAAGCCCCGTCACACTTGCCATAGTCGTGCCGCTCTACATGAAACTTCAGTGCCTCATGACATACATTTTGGCGTATCTTAGGTCCGGTACGCTTGAAAAACAGCAAAGTTGGGAAATATTTTAATCTGCGCCATAAATACCCGACATTTCTCAAACGAAATGCCAGATAATGTCAAAGACATTAAGCCGCCTGGTCAATTATGTTTTTAAGAACAGATCTCAATGCATGGGGCATCAAAAGCAACCGAGACCTACTCCAGGTAACTACATACACGACCAGGGCCAGCTCCCTGCCAGAGAATCTTCTAACCATATGAAATCAATCTCAGTAGCTCACGAGATTGTCTACTTCTTCATCGATTGTCTAACGGGCTAGCACAGAGCGCACCATCGAACCGTTGATTGAGCTCAACAACCATGAGGCTTGGCTGGCAACTTGTGATCCCCGTCATAGTGCAGCCCAAGGTGGTTCCCGAACCCGAACACCGCATCCATGTTTTTTTATGTACCCCCCGGTGAAGTTGTTACCCTTAGTGACCGCTTGGCAGGCGCTTACGCCGTTGCGGCGGATTAGGGGTCGCGAATGTGCCACCAAGGGAAGCTTCTGCAGCATGAGCTCGAGAACCCTGAAGAGTGCCATTTCTAGCGGGGTGAAGTCCTGAGTCCCGTCCCAGTGGTAATTCTCGCTGCCGCCGCAAGTAATTGTGTATGACAGAGGTCGATTGGGGTCTCATGGCGCCTTTAGTGCGCCGAACCGCCGTGTAGTCGCGAGGTTGCCTCGTGTTCCCTCCTAGGAAGGCCATGGAGGGAGGAGCTGCAGGTAAGACGGTGGCGACGAAATGGTGGAGTCGTTGGAGGGGAGAGGTGATAGCTGCACCGGTTCTACCCGGTGCCCTGACTGATTGCGCGCTCTGGTGGTTGTTATCATATGACTCCGCCATCCCTCTTCACCCCTACCCCAAGGCAGGTTCAAGTACTCCACGTGGACGAACCAACAAGGTCGGTTCCATGGCCGCTTGTGGTGCATCGGTATGGTTTCTGCATCGGAGGAGTGCCGGGGTGATATCTGTCGTCCTCACAGCTTAAGCTGTTCGCGCTTTGCTGTCTTTTGTCTGCTCAGAGGACACGATTAGTCCGCTGGGTTTTCAAGGACTGACAGTGCCCATTTCTCAAATATGTGCTGACTTACATGAACGTAAATTCTCATGATCATGATCATCATCATGTGCTCTACTCAGACATGCGTACGCCGCCCCAGTCACGCGTCGGGCTCTCCTTACACGCAAGCTAGAATACGCTGTGCTTGTATCCATTACGGTGAAGTCGAGGTCGGTGATACAGCCTAACTGCCAGAGAAACATGCCGTAGAGAGAAGAGTGGTAGAAACGGTCGGCTCAAGCACCTTCTTCAGTAGGTATCTGAATGCTTAGGCTATCTGACAGGCACTTCGGCCGGGGTTGGATTTGATGTGGAATGGACTAGAATCCATGTGCGTGTTGTGGCTGTTGTGAACGCGATTGGTGTTGGATTGGGGACGCTGCTTTTGTTGATGTTGCAGCTTCTCGGGTTGCTGGTGCTGGTGCTGGTGGTGAAGTACGAGAACTTCGAATTCGTTAGGAACGTGGAAGTCATCTGAAATATCGGGCGAAGAGAGTAAAAGTACCAACTGACCGTGGTTGAGACCGATTGTTGTGATGGTTGTCTGGGGTGTTTGTTTGGAAACCGTTGCCGTGAAGAAAAGAGTGGGTGATGAAAGAGAAACCGCAGTGCACATTTTTCAGGTTGGGAACTACTTGGTACGCAGGAAACCCCAACACGGTTCCTGCACGGAAAGAGGAGGGTCCTTCCGAAAAGGAAGGAATGTTCCGGCAGGTTGTCCCAGGACGCGACTACCAGCTATGACGTTCTTCGTTTTTGGGAGGCCGGCCGGTAGTCTTTTAACCTAGAAGCTTCGTACCTTGTCTAAACTACCTGTAGGTACAGGTACAGGGCATGACTCTGAAGTACGGAATGTGTCTGGGGCCACCTCGGATCGTCAGAGATATCGGAGGCAATCATCCGTCCGAACGGTGTGGTGCTATAATCTGGGAAGGAGCGAGGCACTGTACAAACTTTATTTTACCCTGGCACCCTGCCGTCTCTCTGATTCTTCCTTAAAGAATACTGTCTCTGCCTCGTCGCTGCCAAATGTTAAGCCGGGTAAGATACCTTCTCCTCATCTCCGATAGTGAGCGGCGACCTCATCGTGCCGGAAGCCGTCTCCTCTGCCTCGGAACTGCCGAGTGTGGTCAGTTCCGAGACAGAGGAGATGACGCGTTATGTTCTTTCCCTTGGCGCTTTCTAGGAGGGCCAGGCTGGTATGAATGATAGAGCCCAGCGCGGCCCATGAACTTGTATGCGCTGCTGAACTCGTTTGCCAGCAAGTGCGATGTGTATAGACGGGTACACGACGGCGCCGCCACACCCCACTCAACATCCATGCCTTCGTCTCGCCCACCCCTTCCCTCCATCCGCCACCCAACCCCCAACTGCCCAGTGTCTCATTCGGCAAGAATGTGGCAGCGATGGATGGGGGATGAGCAGATGAACAATCACAAAGTTCATGTCCATCCGCGGGCCCCCCATCCATGCAGGGTTCCAGCTAGATGCTGGGAGCAGTTTAACGTCATGCCCAGGACGCAGAGAGCGTTTGTTGACAACTTGACATATGTACCTAGGTGCGTGCAGGTGCAGATTACGTGAGCAAGGCTGTCCCGTCAATTGTCTGGACTTCATGGAGTTTGAGACGGCTTTCAAGGAGATGGCCCAACACCAGCCGACGCCGGCGGTAATGGCTTGTGCGTTTTGCGATGTATTTCGAATTGAGAGGGGACTTTTCGGTAACACTCCATAGAAACAAGGTGATTGTCGCGAGAGCAGCGAAGCCAGAAGAGAAACCGACTCTTGGAGGAAGGGAAAGCACCGACTTGACAAGAACTTGCACATCGCTGCAGTGTATCATGACGTCTGAGGGAGGGTTGCTGAAGCATGGCTGTTTGGTATGTAAGCATCTATCGACGCGAACACTTTGGTGTGTTTACTGATTCGCCACGTCTGCCGCGTGTCGTCGATCTGAATAGAGGCATACTTGAAGGTATTCGAAAGTTTGTGGTGTCTTGAAACAGCGGATCTTTTCCTTGGACCGGGAGCGAAAACGATCTAGGTGGCGTCGCCTGTGGTTGGGAGTTATTCACGCTTGAATCTCACTAGGTACCTGTACCTAAAGCACCTACGTAAGTTGCTCGTGGCCCATACGCAACCCACCATCAGGCTTTTCTCCCACATACCGAGGTTATCGAAATCACCGAATAAAGACAGAGTATAAGGTGTTCCATCTGAGACCAAGGCTCATTGTACAGATCGGTGAAGGTCGTGATGCCAAGGGACTAGGTTCGGGTTCTTGGCAAGCGTATGAACTTCCCACATGCATGGCGCGAGGTAAGCGGGGCTACTGACTGGTCCATGCTGACACCAGAGTAAACCAAGACTATACTTTGATCCAGGAGACACGCCGGGTAGTGTGCGCCTCGAACCTATTCGCCGATTGGGTCGGAGACTCGGAGAGGGTGTCTGCTTAGAGACTTGACCCAGGGATTCATTTTGACAGCGGCGTCTGTTAGTAACCCGGATGTTAGCCGACAGGAAAGTGAAGTGTATACGAGCAACTGGGAAATATTATACCGAATTGTTCAGGGGCCCGCGCGGGAAAAGTGTGACGCCGCGAGTGAAGAGCTCCTGAAGTGTATTGTGTGCTTATAATCGCGATAGTTGAGTCGTAGCATGAGAATGCCCTACGAGTTTATCTCGGCAATGTGTGGTTGGACATGTACAGACCGCGACCAGGCATGCGTGGCGCGTATGATCTTTGCCCTCCTGGGGATTGAGATATTAGGTATTTTCTAGGCACAAGACCATTCTCACTCTAGGCCGAAAGTATGAACAGTGCGTATGGGCAACATATTAATAAGCAGAATAATGATGATGTTGTTGATGGGTGTTATGTGGGATGGTTGTTGATGCGAGTGAAAAAGAGAATTTGCGTTTGAAATTGGTGGGTTTTATAGCATATGGTGGGGTGGGGTAATTGAGGATGGGTAAAGGACGAGACCCTAAAGGAATTTGAGAACGCGAGTTCGGGCTCGGGTGTCAGGAGGTGCTCAAATCAAAGCCCATCGGACGGTACGGTGACGTAATCTCGGAGTACGTAGGTATCTGTACCTAGAGAGAATAAAGCCGGAACCAGGGGTCCCTGGATGTGAATCGTTTTAAGCGTCGTGGGAGGAGTATTGCTTCGTGTGTTCGAAATCAAGAGGTTGTGGATTTGAAAAGCGCTAAGGATACGTTACTGAAAGTCAACAGTTTCGATATGAACAATAATTAGTCGCGTTTTGAATTTTGTGAGCAAGGGTTTTCTTGGGCCCTAATACTTACTGGTGGTGGCCATCTGCCCGGTCATATAGCAGGCAAGAGCGACCCGCTCAAGGAGGACTTGGTCAGATGGCGCAGCTAGAGCACAACGCAGAACTCTCTCAGTGCTCTGCCAGTTACTTATGGAGGCAATTTCCACAGAAGGTTTGTCGTTGACAGAGTTCTGTCACTACCTTACCTGAGTATGACTGTTTCAAAATCCCTGTCAAAATTCACGCCCATCTCGACTACAACGGCCCCAGTTGTCCGCGACGCGCACAGCGCGGTCACCAACGCACAATGGGACGGACGTCCACGCCTGATGAACTTGGCCACCGTTTTCAAGTGGTGGAGAGGATAGTCGATGGCTACCGGTACTACATCCACGGCGCCGCTTAAACGCCTTGCAATTGGGCTTGTTCACTTCTTGAGGGCCTGGCAGAGGGCTAGGCTCATACAGAGCATGCCAGTGGATGACCGGTTGGGCCGTTAAAGACGAGAGTAGGGTTTGAGTGCTGCCTCTCGACGATTCGAGTGAACGTACCTCGTACTTACAGCACTAACGCCCTCGACTCCACTTTGAACTTGAATTGTAGGTATCTAGCGTTGGCTGCAGTGACTACCACAACTCATCCGCACTCAAGCTGTGTCATGAAAATGAAAAACACGGATTTAATACCACCTTGTTTAAGCATGTTACGGTACCTACCTTGGTAGGTACCCAGATAGGTATGCAGTATAAACGCCAACCATGAGGGCAAGAAAATAATGATTAAGCCCTTAATCCAATATTAGTCCAGAAACGGTCCACCCCGCGCCTTCTCGTCCCAAAAAAACTCCGTGTTTACCACATGTATTCCCACAGTAAGGCCGCCGCCAAAAATAATAACCAAAAGGCGCTACCATCTTGTAGCACACGACGAAGCGCGTAAGCGCTAATTGCTGCAATTATGAGGCCGTGAGCCTCACCCCATGCTCCAGGGTCATCGGCATCCCCAGCTATCCAGTCGTCGAGGAATATCGCCGCAAACGCGAGGATGAGAGTTGTGATGGGCATGAAGAGCCCACCAAGTATTCCCACGACACTTCTGATGTAATGGCCGTATCGGGGCATGAGCTCTGAGATGAGCTCGGGGAGAACGAGTCACGACGGGCTTCGAAGTGGATTACAGGTGGTTAGCTTCAGGTTCCGCGTGCTAGGGCAAAGTTAGGTATGGAACAGGGCCTCTGAGCTTGTACATCACTCGAGAGAGGGGAGGGTTGGGTGAATTAGGTGCTGTCCATTACAGAGGTTGAACTTGTGTGTAGAGAGTAGTAAGCGGGGATTACCAGCGAGGCAGGTCTCTATTTCATCAAGTTTATCCGGTAGCATACCATATGAGCAGCGAGTGCCATAACGAGCTTAAAATAATAACGATGAAACGCCTAACAATGGGTCCCAGAAAATAGTTGGTAAGAAGGTTGATTTTCTCTTTATCTCGGATTCAGCCGAATCTTATCTATACTGCTCTCACATTATACACAGACCACTAAGCAGCCTATGTCCATCATTCCCTCTTTTAGGCTAGGGGGGAGTAAACGGTGTGGTCCCTACCACACACATTCATCCTAATCACTAAACCCGCTTAAAAGTTCTATTATTATGATATTTCTTCTTCTATCCAGTCCTCCTTATTCTTATACAAATCCCAAGACTTTCTTAAACCTAGTTCTACTCTTCTTATTTCTTCCTTCTTTACCTTTATTTATGTTTTTAAGTCGTTATAATAACGCGTTTTCTTTAGCCGATTTTTTACTTAACTTAATGCTTGGTAATAGATCTTTAAGTAGTTTACATGCACCTTATATAACTTCTCCTTTATCATAATTAGTTCCATAATACAAGACATTAATAATATTTTCTTAATAACTTTTATTAGCCTTATTTATATAAGTTCGAACTTAAAATCCTTTTTACCGAGCTTATTACGTACTTCTTACACTTAATTATTAACTTTAAATGCGCGTATTAGCTAGTTATCTTAAGCTACCTCGGCTTCGACCTGATTTATATGCTTATCGATTATCTGGTCCTTAGTTTCTTATCATATATCGTTATAGCTTATCTTAATAGCTATTAAGATCTAGAGATCTATTAGTAAAGCTAGCTCCATATTAACTATAATAATATCCTTTATATTTATTATATCCACCGCTTCATAATAATAAGGATCGAACCTTATAAATGCTTATACTAATAATATACTTAAGGTCCTTAAAAATCGGGTATTAATTTTTATTATTATTAATCTTAATACTAAGTATTAACTAATCTTTAATTAATCTCCTCGTTTTAACACCGACTATTTTATTAATTATTATTTTATTAGCTTAATTATTCATTTAATTAATCCGGTAAATTTTAATAATAATATTAGTTTAAAGATTATTCGTATTTTATAATAATTAAAGATTAAGTATAGTTCCTTATAATTTATATTATTATTAAATAATTAATGTAAATATAAATTAAAAATAAAGATAATTACGTTATGTACTTTGTTTTTACTAATGCCCATATAACTGTTAATATCTCCTTCTTAAGGGCATTATATCATTTCTTAATATCTGAAAATAAAAATAATATAAATATAATAATCTCAATATCGTTAAAATGCTACTTTATATTATATTTTATCATAAGGTCTTTTCCTTCCTTTACCGAGATTTAAAATAATATTACCCTCGTTACTTCCTTGCTTACATTTATTATAATATAAAAAGCTTTCGTAAAGTCTGATTTATATGTTTAATTCTTTTAAATCCCCTTATATATTCTCCGTATAATCATATCATGCTCCTTTATTTATTTTAGCTTCTCCCGTAGCTTTTATTTCATTTAAATTAAAGTTTTTTTTATCGGAGTAATTTTTAAAACTTTCTTTTAAAATACTATTTTAAGTTATTATATTAAGTCTGCCCTTCTTAATATAAATCTTCTTAAAAATAAAGTTTATTATATTAACTTTAAACATTCCTTTTACGTTTATAATAGCTTTTCTTTTTATTAAGCTATTATTCTCTCGAATTTCTTATAGAACTTATATACTAGTAAAATCTTTCTATTTATTAAGTGCATCTTTATTAATTTTAACTTTTTCCTTAAATTACTTTATTTTATTCCTTATTAAAGAAATTCGAGTGAATTACATTCTTAAGAAGTAATAATATATTAAGAATATTAAATATGTTTAAAAGTCTTATACTGTTATATAATGGTCGTTTATATTAATAATTAATATGTTTTATATATCCGGAAAAAATCTTAAAATACCTTTTTTTATAAGCAGCTATTTTCTTATATCGTCTATTTTTACCTCGTTTATTTCCTTTTCTTCTTATTATAATGGCGTTACCAGCTATTTCTTATTATCTTTAACTTATTAAAGGGGAGTAATAACTTACTCCGAACTCTTTTTAAGGGAGAGGAAAGAAAATGTTAAGTCTATAAACCTAACGCAAGTTATTAACGCCGTACTTAATCATTATAGCATACGGTTATATATAAAGAGATTATATAAACTCCGGAAAGCTATGAGATACTTATTTTATAAACGCATCGATATACCTTAATAATCATTTAAAGCGTTTAACTTATTATAGTATAATAATCTCTTAAACATTAAATCATTTATATACATCTCGAGATTATATAAAGAGTATATAGATTTTTAAGTTACCTTATTAACTAGCTTATAATCGTAAATAATACGTTATCTTTTTATTAAACCTAGTTTAAGTTTAAATTATATATTAACGCATCAAAGTAAGTTACCTTTAAAAATAATTTAAGCCACTTTTATATTATTAAATATTTATATGGCATACTTAATATATTATTATATATACTTCTTAAGTTTAATAAAAACTAGTTTTATATTTGGAACTAAATTAATATAATGTTTTAAGAGATTTATCGCAGGGATATCTTATAAGTATGTCATAAATATATCTTTTTATATTTAATATAACCATTTTATTAATTCTATTTTTTAAAAGCTATCGTAAATTAAGCTAAATATAATTCTAACTTTTTCTTACTAAATGTTAATGTACTTAAAGGGTTTTATTAGTTGATTTTATAAGAATCAACTAATTTAAAAGGGGTCTCCTTTAAAATTTAATTTCCTTATATAAATTAGCTTATTGCTTACGTGCGAGGTAACTGTTAAAACTTTTAAGCGCACTTTATTCTATTATAATAAAGCATTCCCCGCATTATTATTTAAAATACCTTTTAATATACCCCTTAATATTTCAACCCTTATAGCTATATCCGTTAATATATATTATTATCCACTATCTTCTATAACATTATTTAATAATGTTTAATGTTATTTAATAGTTATATTTATATACTTTTATTATTATTATTTACCTTTAAAAAGATTTTCATTCTTTATTTATATATATCTTCTTATATTTAAGCTTATATCCTATAATGTTTACGAGTATTTATATCACTATTCTTATTATTATAAGCTAAAAAGAACATTTTTTAATAATGTTAATAAGTTTATCTTCATTATTATTAAGCCCATATAATGTTTAAGTTATGAATCTTAAAAGATTATTATATTTAGCTTCTTCGCTCACTAAATAAATTCTTCCTATATCTTTACTATTTAATCTTAAATGCTTATGCCCCTCTTAATAATGTTAAGGACATTAGGTGATGGTTTAAGTTTATTATTCGTAGCACTTTTTCATCCTATTAAGGATGAAATTTTAGTATATTTAGTTATATAATAATAGTGTTAGATGTTAAAGTTAATAATGTAAATGTTATTAATAATAATAATATAAATATTATTAGTAATAATAGTGTAGATGTTATTAATAACGAGTATATTATTAATGGTTTAAATATTAAGTTAACTATCTATCTTATATGCATTTATTATAATTATCCCACTATATTTTTCTTAATCCCTTTTAAAACCCAGTACTAGTAGGCGGCTTCACCTATAGAAGGCTAGATGGTGAGGCCATTGACCGTTAGGTCGCAGCTACCATTTAATACTAGAAAGGTAATATTTAATTAATTTAGTTATATTATATTTAAGTATAAAGAAGTTATTATGTTAAAGAAGGTTGCAAGGCCATAGGCGTAGTAGAAATAACCTACGTGCAGCTTATAGCCCACACTGCGTGCATGCCCCGCATGCCCCGCGGACTCCGCGACTTATCTAATCTATAAACCCTGCACCTTAAGAAATACCCCATTAAATGACGTTCTCATTAAGGTATTATCATAAGAATTAGATGGTAATTAGTACTTAATAATATATTATTCCAAAACCTTATATAAAGTAAAGTTAAGTTACTTTATATATCATAAGGAATTAATAATCGTTATTCATTATTTAAAACATTAATATCCCTTCCTTTCCGAATTACTTTACCCGTTTATTATTTTTATAAATAATAAAGCATTAAAGTACTTTAATATTAAAAGGCGTTTAATGGCCCAATAAGTAAATTAAGCTAATATTATAGCTAAATTTAACTTTATAATTATATATAAACTAAGTATGTAAAACGTTATAGCTGATGCCTTATTAAGAAAGTTAAAGGAACTACGCACTTAAAAAGAAAAAAAAGAAGCATATTAAATTACTCGGGTATTTTATTTAAAAATTAAAGAACTAATTAATATAATAATAATTATAAGTATAATGAGGTATAACCTTATTAATAAGTTATTATGATAAAACTGAAAGGCTTTAATATTAATAGTATACTGTAAAAAGGCGGGTTAAATTAACTTAAATCTCGAATTACGTTAAGGACTTATATTATTAAAAGGATGGTTAATAGTCCCGAAACGCGATAATTTACATATTAAAATACTTAATAAAATTTACTCTTATATAGTTATAATATACTTAAGACGTAATAAAATGAAACAGTTAGTTATAAGAAGGTATTAATAGTTATATATAGCTATAAACGTGGATAAATATATAATAAATTACTTATATCATTTATTTAAGTCTCTAAGAAATAAAATACTTAAGCTATTAAAACTATTACTTATCATTAATTAGAGCTAGTTATTTATAATTATCGACTTTAATAAGATGCCTTTAAATAAATATAAGTATAATAATATGTTCATTATAATCGACTACTTAAGTAAGGCATTTTAAACAGTACTATATAAGTTTATAATAACCATTAAAAACGCCGTAAAGATATACTATAAAGGGCTATATCATTTCTTTAAGTTACTAAAAAAGATTATTAATGATAAGGGTTTATAGTTTACCTTAAACTTTATTAATAAAATATTTAAGATCTTTAAGTTCACTTAAAAGTTATTATCTTTAAAACACTTATAAATCATTAATTAAGTAAAGATTATAAATAAATATATTAATTAAAGGTTAAGGCTTTATATAAATTATTATTAAACTAATTAGTCTTAAGCTATTCTCATTATAAACGTAGTATAAATAAGCATGCTTTATAATAATATTAAAGTTTAGCTATATAAAGTAGTAATAAGATTCTTTATGCTTATTTACTTTAATTAAGAAGTAAGGATAAAGGATATAATTAAGCTACTTATTAAAGAAAGATTAAACTAAAAGGAGGCTTAAGAAGTAGCCTTAAAGATTAAGGAGTTTATAAAATATATTAAATTAATAATAATAAAATTATAAGAAAAGTAAGTTATATAAGTAAATAAACATCATTAGGAATTAAACTTCAGTATTAATAACTTTATCTTTATTATTAAAAAAGTTTAATTAATAAATCATCTTAATAAAAAGTTAAATTACCTTTTAACATGATAATATTATAAGATTAAAGGAATAAAAGGCTATTTATATAAGTTAAAAGTCCTATTATAATAATAAGGAACGAATGTCTTTTATATAAACTAGTTATGAAAATACCTAAATAACATGTTACTGGGTTAAGTAATGAAGAACCTTATTAATAAAGAAATAAATAAAGAAATGGAATAAAAAGTTAATTATATAGTTACGTTATAAGTTTATTACGAGAAACTATAATATTAGGTTTAATAAACTAGGTAAGACTTAAATCTTACTTAATATAATGCACGAGATTTAAAGAACTCGCTAAATAAGTTAATAGCCTTTTATATAAAATACCCTAATGTACTTAGCCCGCTAACATGATTAAAGCAATAAAAGAAGGCATATAAAGAAGATGTTAAAGACTTACTACACCTTAATGATAATTAACTAGCTTAATAAAGGAGTCGCGGGTTATAATGGTCATTACATAATATAAGGAAGTAAGGGATTATTATATTTATTACGAAAGACTTAGGGCGAGTCTTTCCCTTTAAGGGGGGATAATGTTACGACGTTAATTAAAACTTATTTATAAGCTTTATTAATTCGTTACACTAGCTGTTAACTGTGTTTATTCCATTAAAAACTTAACTTACTTGACTTAAGGCTCCGAAAACTTAACCTACTTCACTTAAGGCTTTAAAAATCTAACCCACTTTATTAAAAGGTTCCATTACACTTTATTATAACTGTCTTAAAATAGTTTCCTTTCACCTTTTTAGCTTATATATACCTTATTATCCTCGACTATATAAAGACTTAAGGCTCCTTTAATGAGCTTTTTTCCTTTTCTTCCCTTTTTCTTCTTTAGCTTAGAATTTTATAAATATAGTTTACTATTATGCCTACCCTCGTGCTGTATCTTAATAACCCTTATTACATAACTTACTTAAAGCTAAAATATATAAATTAACGCTTAATCCATTAAACTACTATATAAATTAGTTAATATAAGCATTTAATTAATTAATAATTATTTATAAATAAAGAAAACCCTTATTTTAAGCTTAACTTTAAAGTTATTTATAAGGAAATTAATGTAATATATAAATTAATTATTAAAAGGGGGTTAAGAATAAGTCTTAATACGTAATATTTAATAAAGTCGAATTTAAATTATCAATAAGCCTTACTTATAACTATAACTAAAGTATTTAAATCATCTTTATTATGTTAATGTTTAAGTAGACTTAAAGAAGCATTATTATTAAGCTTATAATAAAGAATAGCCTCTCATATTCGGTGCTTATAGCTAAGACTATTATAATATTAAACGCTATCTTCACGAGCTTAAGGTACTTATCTTAATTTAATATTTAGTACTCGATAAGATCCTTAATATTAAAGTTTTTAAGCTATAAGTAAACTTATTATTAAGCTTATTTATCGATAGCTTTAAAGTTGAGTTTTAACTATAATTTAGTCGACTATATATAGTGGCGTTCTTAATACTTATCGAATATTAATAACCATGTCCTTTTTTTAACTGGTTTAAGCTACTTACCTTTTATAATTAAGCATCTCTTTCCTTATAGCCCTTTTAAGCAGTATAAAAGTATTATTAATAATATATAAGATATAAAGCAACTACGGCGTAATATATAAAGGAGTTTACTAGCTTTTAATTGTATTTATTAAGCTTATTTTAATTAAGTTTAACATTATAGTTAAATTACTTTAGTTTAAGGTATAAGTATAAAGAGTTCTTTACCTTCTTTAAAGAGTTTAATAATAACTTAAACGTTATTAATATATCCATTATTAATTTAAACCTTTACGCATTATTATAACGTTATTAGTTTTACTTATCGCCTTTTAACCTTATTATTATTATATAAAAGTTATAAAGTAGTTCTTAAAAGGCTTTTAAAACGGCTTAATTATTATTATTAAGGATACTGTTTAGCTTTACATAACGTGAATTTTAAATGCTTAATGATGCCCGCTACTATGCTTATTAAATAAGGTTATTATAATAAAGGCGTAATTTAATTAAACGTTTAATTATATAATATTAAGATAGTTAACGCGTGTTATTATCGACGATAATATTAATAAGTAATGCTTTCTTAATATTACTTTAATCATTAATATTATTAAGGCTCTCGGCCTATAATTTATATATTTAATTTATAATTAAATTTAATCGGTATATTTAAATAATGAAGTTATAAGCTTTATTAATCAGTCCTTTCTTTATTTAAGCATTATAAGCTTTAATAACCATTATATTAATCTTATTATTAATTAGCTTATTAAAGCTTTTATTAACTTTATTAAATAAAAGAGCCTTAATTATTAAATTAATAATATACTTTATATAACGAACGCGGTGCTACTTACTATTAAAGCTAAGGGTATTATTAATAACTTATATTATTAATTTTATGATCGTTAAGTTACGTTAAAATTAGCAATAAAGGTATACGTTCTATATTTTAACGTTAAGATTAAGGTATTTAAAAATAAGCTAAAGTTAAGGGCTTTTAATAACTTAAAAAGAAAGTTAAGATTTAATTACTTAATTAACGTATAAAGTATGAAAATAATCACAATCAAAACCTGAGATTATTTAGTTCATTATAACTAGTTATAAGGGATCTGACTAAATAAGTCTTAAAAACTAGATAATAAATAAGAATGCCTTTTTATTTATGCTTTTTAATGGTTAGTTACGCCGTTATAATAAACTTTAACGATAATAATACTTTTAAAGATAATTCTTAACGTTTTAAGTCTTATAAGACTTAAAGTATATGAGCTACTTATGCTTAAAACGAAGGTAAACTATATAAATTTATTACTTTAAATTATTATGTTAAATCTTAAAGCCGTATTATTAAACTTAAGAAGAAGTCAGTTTAGCCCGCTTAGAATAAGTTTATTTTAGCTATAGTTAAAAGATATGATGCCGCTTATTTTTTATTAGGACTTAAAATATCAAATCTTTACTAATAACAATGACGTTATTATTATTATTATTCGAGAACGAAGTGTTAAAGGTGTTAAAAGTATTAAAAGGGTAATTGTTATCGTTAAAAGATATTTTATTACTTAAAGGGGCTAAGAACTTAAAGAGAGTGAAGATAGTTAATTAGCTTAAAAGGAAGACTGTTACTTAAAAAGAAGACTATTATTTAAAGGATAAAGAGAAAGACCAGTTAAGAGAGGGAATAATTAAGTATATATATGCCTTACGTAAGCGTTAAATTAATCGTTAATTACTTAGCGCATTTAATTAAATTTAATAATTTATTTTAGCTTTATTTTTCTGTTTCTTAGCTTTTATTTACTAGCTATTTTCTCGGGCCTATTATTAGCTACGTTATTAGGTTGCCCTTATTTAATTATGCTAGTACCCGGCGGGCAAACAGTTTAACTACTCCTAACCCGCCGCCTTTGCCTGCCTTTAACCCGTCAGCACGGTAAAACCCCTGTCCGGCACGGAAAAACCCTATCCGGGCCGGAAAAAACTAGTTCCGGCTATTCGTTAACTACTTCCATCAATTCCGACCCTCCGTGAAGGAATTGGCCTGGAATAGCTTTAAAGATTGATTGGGGGATGTGGACGGTTACACAGGTATGGACATACACACGTTGATCGGGTGAATTGCCAGGCAACCCTGTTCAAGTATGCTGCCGTTTGTTGGCAAATGTCCTGGGCTGATACCGGCAGGGTTGGCGTTTATCATTTGCCTTCTTCAGCACATGATCTGATACAATCGCAGATTCTGTGCTGATGGTTTTCGGATAAAAGAATGTCTGTGATGGGACGTTATCACGCATAATGAAGACGAAATGAAGGCTAGACGAAAGAAGGGGTGAGTTTTCTGAGCGACGTACATAATGCGCAAGGCTCAAAACACGGGGCTGCTAGGAGGGTGGGTGGCAAGGACGCGCTTTCCGGTCCCTCTACCCTCTTACATCATACAGAACACTCGAATTACACAATTTCCTAGTTCACAGGCTTTCATTGAGTCCCAAAGGACTTCGACAACAGCCTACCTATGTAGATGGAAGAAAGGCTACAACGCACTTTGAGTTACGGCACGTATCCCTCATTTCAAGTTCGGTCCCAAGTTCATCATCGCGTGTTCTGGCTTTGATTTCGCAATGACGACGCTTACTATCAACCACACGGCAAACAGCAACTCACAGCCAGAAAGCCGGCCCCCAATACTTCTGTCAGGGGGCCACTTTCAACAAGTCCAGGGATAGAAGCATACGGTTGGCTCAGTGATGTCTATTCCGTTCACTAACAGTCATGTCGGATACCTCGGCTACCTCGGTATAGTCTATCTCGGTTACTTCCATTCGCCTACCACTTATAACGTGTATATATTGAAGCCGTATTGAGACTTCCAGTCGCTCTTTTCTTTCTTCTCCAGAGGACTTCTTCCATAGCCAATTCAATGCCTTCTTCTTGACAACTGTTGAAAAGTCACGTTTCCAAGGGCCCTCGATTCTCCCCAACCCTTCGCGGAAATCGCACTCCTCAAAGCGATGCAGCCGCAACTTGCATATGAACCAGCAGTTCTGAGGAGACACCGGCGCTGACACAGGCAGAGATCTTGATTTTCGCATATCGTTTTCTATTCCAGAATGTCCCCACATATGCCACCAGCGGCGCACTCGCGTTTGCCGTTCTCATCTTCTCGAGGTCCGACACGGTTTTTCGATACCACTCCAATGTCTCCGCAGCGCTATGTCTGGCTGCCGTAACGTAATCGTTACGCTCTAGGGCATTCATTATCTCCTCCAGAATCTGTCCAGAATGAGCTGTATTATCCAATCTGGACAGTCATTAAATCCCATGGCGTTTGACATGACCGCAACCGCGACATTTAATAACTCCGGGATCATGGCAATCGCCGAAAAGGCGCCAGGAAAGCTTCCCTGGTGATAAAACGCAAGCTTCGGCTGTGCGCCTCTAACTACCGTCGGCATTTTGCCGTCTGGCATGAGTGACGGTTTCATTCCGATGTGTCCCATCGGACCCGGAAGCTCGACGCGTGCCAGGCCCAAAGCATACGACGCCTCGCGGAAGGTAGGCTGCGCCATGGGAATCTTGGCCGAGGATATCTCTGCAGCCTGCTTAATGGGGTTTTTCGGGTTTCGCCCAGAGCTGTCTTTACCGCGTCCGCTGTTGATGGCTGCCATGACGTTACTGTACGCTCGGAGAAGGTCCTCGACGCAGCCGAACATCCCCCTGCTTGAGCCGCCAAAGTTTCCTTCACGAGCCTGAACCGTATGGATTTCAACGGGGCTACGATCGTCCAAGACATTGTATGCCTTGCTCACGTCTTTAGTGAGAGACAGGGGGCTTTGGGTCCAGGTTCGTGCCATGTTCCAAGGAGTCAGGAAATTGTCCCTAACCAGTTGAGCCCACGACGAACTGGCGATTTTGTCGATGACAAGGCCCACAAGTCGGACATGTCATGGTTGAGAACAAGCTTCCTGTCACCGAGCGAACCGTCTTTCCAATGTGTTCCTTAACAAAACTCTTCACCTCGATGGCCATGGGGGCATTCATAGATAACCCACCAAACAATGTCACTTGGCAAACCAGACTCGTAGATATTCTGCCGGAATTCAGCATCCAAGACCCTTTCCAGCACCACATGACAGTCGAGGACGCGCTGTCTCACCAGACTGGAATGTCCCTGGGGACCTGGTACCTCGGAGGCAACAACAACATTCTCATCGCGCACAAGGACTCTCTAAAATTCCTTATCGATCAGTTGAGTGAGCTTCAGAAGGCCATCGACTACATGGAGTATGATCTCCATCTGTATCCAATGTGCAGCATGCAGCTACAAGCACCCAAACGCAAAACGGCCGAGGTTTATAGCGCTGTCACGGGCCGGAGAAACCTTGCCGCAAAGCCCCTGATATTTCCCCTTTTTGAGATCCGGTTGCAGCGGAATCTCGACTTCATTGGCCGTGTGGCTCAACTGTCTCGGCTCCGCCAATATCTGATCCGGCATGATGAGGACCCGAAACTCGTTTCTTGTGCCCTCGAGGGCGTTGGAGGAATTGGCAAGACTGAGACTGCGCTGGAGTTTGGTGACAGATTTCGTGATCACTATGATGCAGTGTTTTGTGTCTCTGCAGCTTCTCAAGCGGCACTGCAAGCGGGCTTTGCTTGCATTGGGAGGAGTCTGCGTCTCTTCGATACTGAGGATGACAAGGTAGCAGCAAGGGAGATTCAGATGGTGCTTCATTGGTTTAGAAAAGAAGGTGCGAGCACGGCTCTTGAGTTGGCTAAGAACGATTGCTTCGCAGTTTACTAACCCCTTCACAGAAAGGCGATGGCTGCTGGTATCCGACAACGTCGAGGACTGGCATGCGGTAAAGAATTATTGGCCGTGCAGGTCGGCGTCCTCCAGCTCTATTATTGTTTCCACGCAGCTCAGATCGACCGTTGAGTGGACAGACTACCAAATCGCAATCGACACCTTCGAGCCTCCTGAAGGGGCGCAGCTGTTCCTGAAGAAACTCAAGATCACCAATGCCAGCGATAAAGAGCGGTTGGAAGCGTGTCGGTTGGCAGAGCTGCGGGCTGGGATTCCGTTATGGATGAACTTCCTCGCAGGCCACATCAAGAACAGCCCTTATGCTTTAGAATAATGGCTCGAAGCCAACCACGGATCAAGCTGGGACGTCGAACACCCGCACAGGAGAGGGAGCACAAGATATGAGAGACCACCGCATGAGATCTTTGGTAATGCTCTTCGAGACCTCTCGGGTGATGCCAAAAATCTGCTTTATACGCTGGTCTTCCTGAATGGCGACAGCATTCAGGAGGACATTCTCCTATCACCGCACAGCGGCGAGGAGCTGTCATTCCTAAACCCAAAGCCTCGGTAATTCGACTATAGTCCCACGCCACTATAGGAGGAGACCCTAACATGAGTCCTTCTTAGTGGTCGACAAGCCATCACAGAACTCTTCCAAGCCTGGCTTTTGCAAAGACGGAAAGATCTGTCAAGCGGTCGCCCAATCCTATGTATTCACCGCCTGACTCAGGAGGTTCTGTTCGAGAGATTAAGCAGCGACATCAATTCGAGACAGATTGCGTTTTCAGCGAGTTGTGAAACTCATCAGAGAATGCTATCCAGAACCATCCAAGCTGATGCGGCCGACCGAAGGCACCGCAGCGCTAGCATTCGCAGTGTTGCCTCACATTCTGCGCACTAGGCGCTTCTTCACCAAGGCAAATCCGCCGATGGAAGGAAATATCCAGCTAGCCCGACTGTTGATTGATGTTGGGAACGTGGATCTGCACGACCGTGGCCAAATTGCGGATGCACTGTCCATATTGGAGTTGGCCGAGGAAATCCTCAATGGATTGGGTGTTCCCGAGAACAACGATTGCCGCGGCCATATCTTGACAGTCCGTGGGCTCTGCTATGGCTCACTCGGAATCTCCAAGCGCCACGAGGGCCTGAAGATCCGCGAACGATGCCGCGCGGTGCGGGAGCAGTGCTTCGCCCAGATTTCCCCCGGCAAAGCTGACCAAGAGGACGAATACTTCTATTCAACGCGCACACGGACTATGCTTGCAGCATGCAACACGCCAACCGCTTTGATAAGGTGGAAGCCATCTGTCTCCAACGCCTCACGCAGTACCGCATGTGGGGACCTGACACGGCTTTGGAACTAGCCTTCGAGTACGCCAAATACTACAATCCCATGGCCTACGTATACCTCTACCGCGGTGAAAACGCCAAAGCGGTCGAACACGCCCGGAGGGGATACGAGTTTATGTTCGAAAGCTACCCTACCACCCAGCTCAGTCTTCTCTTTCGCTTCGACTGGGCCAACATCCTGTTCCAGACGGGCAATCTCGACGAGGCAGTCTGTCAACACAAGATTGCCTTGCAACTGAGGCACCACTTGTGCGGCGAGCACAACATGCGCACGCTGCAGAGCCATCTCAACTTCTGGGCATTATCTTACTCTTCGCGCAGCGCTCCGCCGACGCTTGGTAAGCGACACAGCCCCGCCGTCTCGTGCCGCGGCTTAAGTATGCAAGGAGAATTACCTCATGATATTAACTCCCGCAGTAACCACACCACACCTCGTCAAAGTCGCCCGGCAGGAGACGGTATCTGAATGGCCGATTGAGAAACAAGGGCCGGATACTACCTAGGCCGCAGCCTTCTCGGGCTCGATCCCACCAGCAGGGAAGGATTGAGCGTCAAGTTCGAGTCTCTAAGGACGATGCGCCAACTACTAGCGACCGACCCGCTGTTTGAGGAGCTCCGCATGGACTTCATCGGTAAGTGCTGGGCATGGACTTCATCGGTAAGTGCTGGAAGGCTGCTTCCTGAAGTGAGGGTCGACATAGTGCCAATTGAGCTGACGTGTTTCTCCTTGGAAAGTCGTTGTCGGGGCAACACAGGAGAGCATGAACGCAGTGAGATTTGAACGGGTGAACCTCAGGTGCCCATTCGTTGGCTAGGGTTCCACAATGTGACCCCACAGAATGCAAATACCAAATTGAATTGGGTGCTTTATGAGCTTGTGCATTTTCCCCCCGCTTTACATGCGCATTGACCCCGGTATTTTTAAAGTCTACGAGGCTCACGTTGATTTGATGCCTTGTCAAACATTGACGGCTTTGCCGAGACTTGGAAACTGCATGCAGGTTTAGAGTGGTGTGGAGAGACGGGTGGTACAGCTTGTAATGGAGGGAGGATGTCTGGTGGAAAAGACTGCCCCGCAGGGGCAGTACTTAAACACGGTTCATACATGATACAGGTCTGTAGCTCCTTCTTTTTCCCACGCCGCAGTGGCTTCGGCCAATCAGGCCGTCCTTGGCCTCAAAGCCCGAGCTGTCAAAGAAAGCGGTATTTCCCCGCGGGCCGCGGCCTAACTTCAATTCTGACGCGCCCGAGAGACCCTGCATGCAGAAGCTCACGGCAATTGGGAAGTTCCCTTTGCGATGACTTGGATTGGCAGCACCACACCGCTTCGCTTTTGATGCGACGTACGAACTAATGGAACCTGCACCCCCTCCACCCTCTCCCCGCGGCTTAAGCATCGACAACCAAAATGAGGAGAGAGAAAAAAGCGCACGCGAGCAAGAATTCACGGGGCTCTGTAGAGTTCGATCCTAGGGATGCAGTGTTGCATTTCGCATGCCCACTTTTGAGAGTGGCGCCACTCGTTTTCTTGAGACGGTGTTCCTCAAGCTGGCTTACTTGCTTAGTAATGTCCCTGCTGTAAAGTTCTTGCGTCCATTAAAATAAGGCAGTTGAAGCACCATTCGAGTATCTACGACGGCTAGGCCTCCATGACAGGCAAAAGCCGTATGAGGTCTTCATCCCGCTGGAAAATTTCTCGAATCCAGCCATCCCGCGGACCAACCTGCAGTTGGAGGCGAGGACAGCGCTTGTCCAGGATGCTCGAGGCAGGGAACACGAGTTCACCCTCGACGAGCATGGTTTCGCATGTTGCACGCACGAGACGCGGGGTTTGGACCTCCAGGCTCTCGACCTCCAGGCTATCGAGTCCGAGTATCTGCCGGAGGTGCAGGCTCTGATTCGGAGGTGTATCTCTGGGGTTCAGCGGATGTGCTCTTTTGACTGGGGGGTGTGCCCATCCCCTCTGGTAACTGCATTGATACGCCATGGTTGACACTGCTAGAGCAGGTTCGCAAGAGCATGGATCGTGGCGAGTTTGCCAAGAAGACGGTGGACTTGGAGAACGGTCTTGACCCTTTGCTCCCGGCGGTTCATCCTCATGTCGGTGAGTGTGATAACTCAACGCCATCCCGGGCGATGGCTAACCTCCCAGCTAGGCCAGAGTGCAAAGGCGCATGGGAGATGAGGCAGCGGAGCTACTGAAGGGCAGGTTCCGAATCATCAAGTGAGTTTGCAAGAGCGATCACATAAATATCCCACAATGACCGATTTATCCCACATACAGCGTTTGGAGGCCGCCTCATATCGTCAAGTCGTGGCCTCTGGCGCTCCGCGACGCCCAAACAGTCAAGCCGGACGACTTGGTGCCGGCCGACATAATCCGAAAGAGATTCGTCGGCGAGACGTGCTTTGCCGCACACAGCACCGACCACAGGTGGTACTTCCTCTCGCACCAGCGTGAGGACGAAGTGGTCATGTCCAAGATTTACGATTCGGATCCGAATGTGCAAGCAAAGTGAGAGTCTGTCCGACTAAGTTATCCTGTCATTGCCGCGTTGGCATTCCACTCCAAATGTGCTTCTGGCAGAGAAGTGGAGTTGCACTAACCAGTACTTTGGAAATCTGGCAGCCTGTCTTCACTCCTCCTTCCGTGCATGCTTGGACGAGGATGAACAGACACGGGAGAGCATCGAGGTCCGGACTCTGGTGTTCACTGATGCCTGAGAAGGCCTGGGATGCTTAGCCACGGCACTATGCAGAACACGACGTGTGGTACGTGGAGAAATGCTAGCGGAAGAGTGATGGCGGTATTTGTCTGTCTCCCTCGTTATTTAGAGTCTCGACTCTGTTGATACAGTAGTAGGGGAGACCGATGGGCGGGTTCAAGGTTGCTAAGATCTGCATCTGCATTCTTACGAGATCAAAGCACCTTGACCATGTCTGGAAGAGTTTACAAGCCATGTTCTGATGTGAGGCACCTATCTTGTTTCTCCTATGTACTTTAAAGAACTGTGCCCATTAAACACTCTCGTTGTTACTATTCTCCGTGTAGCTCTCCAGGACATGGACTGGCAAGACTGAGCTATACTGGATCTACAGTAACTGCTTCTGGACGTTCTGAGTGGTGGTTACAACGCTGTACCAGTCACCTGTCACAGTGAGACTTGTCTGAGTATCTAACTGAAAATTGGAGGTCAAATTACCTCTAAATTATTTGTCAAGCGCGACTTCAAAAGTCTTCAATGGAAACACAAATCTCGCACACCGGGGGTTGTAAACAACTTCGTTCACGCCGGCGCGGTGTAGTACCAAGACTGGTATGGCTATGTGACTTAGTAATATGATATGTTATAGGTGTAGGTAGTTGTGCAGTAGTGGCTGCTGTGACAGCCGCGCAAATCCAATGAGATTAGTAATCGCTACCTTAAGCGCCCCTGGCGCGTCGGCGATGCCGGCGGTCACTACGTACCTCAGTCTCTCCGGGTAAGCAGCTTAAGGCAGCTTACGAAAATTTTCCAGTTTCCGCCCTCTGATTGAATGGACGCCTGTGTCCCGCTTTACAGCGACACTTAAGCTTGACCGAGCACTAGGCCACTAGCTGCACACGTAATGCCTCCTACGTATGTTATGGTCGCACCAAACGCTACCATAATACCCAATGCCCTATAACAGCAGGCGAGGCACGCTTCTCCATCATTTTATCAACGAAACATCTTCGTGTTCCAGGTTTTTGGCCTACCTATGTAATACCCGCTGTAACCTCCGAAGCAGAATATCACTGCACCACTGCAAACTCGTGACCATGTTAAGCCACGATTCCGAAAGGAGACCACCCGTCTCTTCCAACCAAACCAGAACTGGCCATGTCTTGCTAGATGACCTGGAAGCAAGACGCTCGGGAACAGAAACCGTAAAGAAAACGGCAACCGGTCTGGTCGACGAGCTTTCTGAAGTGGAGGCGTCCAAGGGCTGGTTTGCGGCCTTTGTCAAATGCTCGAGTGGCGCGGGCACCGAAGAACGCGGCATCGAGAGGGTCAAGGAGGAAAATCGCGCGAAGCAGAGCGTGATGGACGGCTTCACGATGTGGGCGTCGGCGAACCTAACGTAAGTCGAGGTCTCTTCGCTCCCCTAAGACAGAGGAACCCAGCTTGACGAACTGGTCCACCGTTTAGTCCTGTGACGCTTGCAGCTGGCACCTTGGGGCCCGGCTTCGGTCTTGGCTTCTGGGATACGTTTGCCGTCATCGTCGTCGTCAATTTCTTCATCGCTGCCGTGGTGGGCTACTTTGGCTGCTTTGGTCCAGCGACCGGCCTCCGCATGCTGTCGGTTGCGCGATTCACCTTTGGGGTATGGGGAACTCGTGCCTTGCTGGTGCTGAGCACATGCGGCGTCATGGGGTGGGCCAGCGTCAACTCCATTGCTGGCGCCCTGATCCTCACCGAGCTCTCCGACGGAAGGTGTCCCCTCTGGGCCGGAAATCTCATCATCGGCGTCTGCACTGCCATCATCTCCTTCTTCGGCTACTTTGCCATCCACTGGTTCGAGCGGATTTGCTGGGTGCCCATGGTAGTGGTCTTCATCTTCTTGGCCGCCTACGGCTCGGAGCACTTCGACGCCGCCGCACTGCCGGCCCAACCCGGACCCTCCCAGGCGGCGGGCGTCATGTCCTTCATCGCCGTGACGTTTGGGTTTATTGCTGGCTGGGCATCGATGGCGGCCGATTACCATGTGCGCATGCCGGTCAACACAAACAAGTTCAAGCTTACGGCCAGCATCTGGGCCGGCAACTTTATCGGCATCGTGATCCCCGAGCTGCTCGGTGCCGCATTGATGACCGCCGTGGCCAAAGACCCCGGCTTCGCTGACGCTTTCCGTGACCACGGGATCGGCGGGCTCATGGGCCAGACGCTGCAGCCCCTGGGTGGGTTTGGCAAGTTCCTTCTTGCCCTCGCTGCCCTGAGCATCATCGGCTGCAACCTGGCCAACAACTACTCGCTCGCTTTCGAGTTTCAGAACTTCCACCCGCTGCTGCTCAAGGTTCCGAGGCCCGTCTATAGCGTGCTCGGATCCGCTGCCATTATCGCTATCGCCATCGCCGCCGAGAATTCGTTTGTCGAAGTGCTCATTTCGTTCCTGTCTGTCACGAGCTACTACACGACCCCCTTCATCTGCTGCGTTCTCGTCGACTTCTTGTACTTTAGGAAGGGGAAATACCCTTTGGAAAGCTGGAATGATACGAACAAGCTGCCCTATGGAATCGCGGGGTTTGCAGCCATTGCGCTCGCATTTGTCGGCGCCGTCTTGTCGATGAACCAAACGTGGCTTGTTGGTGTTATCGCCAGGGCAAGTGGGCCGGCGGGCGCAGAGCTCGGCTGGATATTCAGCGGCATCTTCTCCGTGCTTGCGTACGTGCCTCTGCGCCATCTGGAGCTCAGGTACACGGGGCGTTAACGTTTGTGATGATAATGGGAAAGCTTAGATGGTGCACTTACCTTGGTATCTCACTGTACCTGTACCTACATGTACATGCAGTCTCTCGCGCCTGGGCTGGATATGACTTGATACTCTATAGAATAGGCGAGCTACGTTTTCTACGTCTTGTTAGGCAGATAATCTCAGATTTGTGGTGATCAAAGTCGATAGCCTACCGTCACACGCACTGCACACTGGGCGATGAGATAATACTGACAGACGCATTGCAGAACATAAACCCCTTTTCACATCCGGCTATCCCGTCTTACATTCCGGCTCCTACACCCTTCTAAAACCAGCCGAGGCACAACCGACTCTTTGATCCAGCATGTCCGCTATTCTTGTTTCGCTTATGCCTAGGGGTTCAACCTAGCGGCAATGTTTAGTACCAGGACAATCCAGCTCGGTGAGCATGGTTATTGGCTGTGTATGCTACAACAGAGACAGCTTAGAACTTTCATTGTGTTGCTTCTCGTTCTTTACGCGTTCATGGTTGTTGTTGCATGCGTTAGTCGTTCACTCGGCTGTATCTACATGTCCCCGCTGCCTTCATCTTCTACGGTCCTTGACCTGATGCGACGAGATGTACGGTGAGAGGCCCTTCAAACTTCGGACGGCCACGTGAATAGTGGTACAAAGCTCTGCTGACATGGACAATCTGCGCTTGTGTGCCTGCGAAATATCTCGAACTATGCTCACCAGGCTGTGTAATCGGCCAACCCGGAAACCGTGTCGTCCAAAGAGACACGTTTCCCCTTGAGGTGAACCTCCACACCTCTAGTGGGCGTGACTATCTGGCGCCCTCGGCTGTGAATCAGTAAGGACATGTAGCTCGACTCTTGAGCGGAGTAAACACGGCCACTCGACAACCGGGAAGTCATATTTGGCCGATGTACGGCCTTCCTCGAGAAGTTGCTGGGATCGGTCCAGGCCAGGTCGTCAGAGCTGAGCTTTACGCTGTGTGATAAGCGTCACGAAGCTGTGACTCGTGAGGACGTTTGACTACGCCACATTCCATCATGATAATTATTTGTTGGAAGTGTAAAAAATCGAGTATGCCAAAAAAACTCCTTCGCCTTTCTCTCGTCGGGAATACGCAAGCTTAAACTTACCAAATGCCATCCTGTCTTCCTCCCGCACTTCATTGGAAGGGATATCCTTGGTTCAACTTCGGTCAACTTCGTGGGCGGTGTTATTTGGGAGCAATCTTGCCATATTTTCCCCGCTGTCATGTGGTGAAGTATATAGGCGATATACCGTCGATATGTTCAGTTTGGCATGTTCCAAGGCGCGTCATTGCTGGTACATTTTGTTCCATTCAAGCGGCTCGGCCTCCTCTTGGTGGGCAACAGTCCGGGGACCGGTTTCTTGGCAAATATGGGGAAAAGCCGTTTCATTGGTGGGGAAATTAGTAATCCGGATCGTCACCGTAGGGCTAACCAATCATATTGAATGCCGCAGCATTTTTCCATTAAAGCCAACATTGAAAGACTCGAGAACCCAAGCCAGGTGGTCAGATGAAAAGACTTGGACGCGACGTCTCGTTTAAAAAAAAAGGAAGAAAAAATGAAGAAAAAAGGAAGAAAAAGAGCCAAGACCGGTGATCTATGCAGTAGTCTTTTGTTCTCTAGGAGACGAACCGTATCTGGTCTCCATTACGGATTCGCCAGGAACTTAATGTGAAGGTTCGACTTGGATGAATAAACTGTCAGACTTCATAAGGGCTCAGGCAGGTGTGAATTTACGCTTTGTGTCACGGTGGTAGGGTGGTTCGATATAAACACGTTCATCACCAGTCTGAGGTTGGGTGGGTTTGAGTTTTCGACACTTGTTCGGAAACTTCAGTGGATGCGACCTACAACTTGTAATTTTCAGTCTGCGACTCTCGGACAATCACTGTGCTGTAACTTGCATAACGGCCAACGGTTTGCAACGGGATTCCTTCTCTAAAACTCATCCAGCGGTCGCCATCTACGTACCTACGTATGAGAGAATGGATGTCCTGCAGTTGATGTTCGAATCAATCTGGCCGGCCTCGGCGCCAGGTTATCTTCATCCAGCAACATTAGTAGCGCATGACTCGGTCACTGGCTCGGGATTCCCTTGAAGACCGAGAGTAGAGCTGGCTGAGTGGAGGTTAGGGGTCGTCAACGCATACGTGCATTTTGGGGCAGAGCTCGCGAATAGGAGCGATCTCAAGTGCCCAGATCCCAAAGCAATCAGGCGGGACTGGTAGCCTGTGAGTATTCGCCTCGCGTCTCCGTGTACTTACTCAATAAGGTGACTTCCTGTTGAGACGACATGCACCTACGGCAATGCAGGTGTAGTTAGCAGTAACTGAGGGTAAAATGTAAGACAGCAACGACGTGGAATGTTCGACAGAGGCGAATCAGCTCGATGCAGTCGTCCCATGTGGAGACGCTCAAGGGAGCCAGAATACACTTAACCAACCACAAGCCGACCTGTCTCAGAATAGCACGCGGATAGGTCGGGACGAAAAGCCCCCCATGGCCTTGTCCCGGAATTGCTTGGCAAAAGGTAATGAGTAACGAGTCTTACCACCAACGGGATGCAGGAGGGTTGCACGTCTGCGGGGCACGCCTGAAATGTGACCTAAGATAGCAAGGGAGCCAATGCATCTTGCCGCGTTGAGCAGTGGTGGCCGATAAGGTGTGGTGGCACCGCGGCAACTCTCAATCGCTCGGCCATAGCCCTACCCAATTTAGCGGCTGTTTTTCATGGTATCTGCATGAGGAGTGATGGCGCGACTAAACACAAGACTTCCAGAGCAAGCACCGGAGATTTCGCCCATGGCGCTGCGGCACAGCGAAGCCGACCCCACAGGGCAGCCAAAGGCACGCGGGATGCACGACATGATGTTCGACACCGCCACAGGCGCACAGCTGGGCAAATCCAGAGCCAGAGAGCTGCGAAGTGCGATCGAGCTCGGATAACAGTGGATTGATCCAGGCACGGGTTTGGGATTGGCGCATTGGAGAATCCATCGCGCATTTCCTTTGCCCTGTGTGCCTATCACTGGCGTGAAAGGTTTCGGTGTGCCGCCCCGGACTCCCCCGCTGATAACCTCCAACTCCAGATCGCTAAGACCGTATCCAATTCCATGTTCGGAGACTGTTGAGTGAAGGGATGCACGCAAACTCCTGGAGACGGTTTCGCGCTGGATGGCGTAGAGGGGCTTCTCGGCGGATGCGAGCAAACTCTAGTGGCCGGCCACATCGAAGGTTGAAAAACAGATTGTCTTCTAATAATACTGCGTCGTAGCGCATCGCGCTGTGTTGCGTGAGCGGGCAGGGCCTTTTCTTTTCTTTCCTGCGCCGCCTGCACCACTACCCCTCCCCTCCGACTGAAACGCAATGAATGCAGTGATGGGGCACGCCCCGCCACGAGATAATTCTGGCTGTGGTATCCGTACTTTCGTACTCTATAGTTTATCCGTCATGCCATGCTTGCGGGTCCGAGATTCCGGGTTGAGAATGAAAGAATGAGCAAGATGTTCCGCTCTTGTAGATCTGGTAGGGATAGGAAATTGGTTCGAAATTCTAGTGAGTTGTGAAACCGCTTTTTACTAAAAATCGGTGAAAGCTCCCGACGGCGACGTGATGCTTCTGCCGTAGTGGAGGCATCTATCGACAGTCGCCTGCGTGCCGGAGCCCCGAGCCGGATGCTGAAGCTGAATGGACCAGAGCTTCGCGAGTTTCGCAGGGGACCGGCTTCCAGAATTGGCGCTCAGGGTGCTGCAGGGCCTAGAAAGTGTGGAGGCCAGGTTGGCACGGGTGGTTGGTTGGTGGGCGTGCCCCACTGCAGCGTGGCTGAGAGCCTGAGACTGGAGCACAGCGCACATGGGGCCCGCAGGAAACATTGGTGGGAGCAGGAGGCTTGTCTGTGTTGGGTTAGACCATGTGCAGCCAAGAAAGGCAAAAGAGTTGGCGCGCCGAGAACAGTAAGCGCAACAGACAAGGCGAGCTGAGTGGTGCATTCCAACTCCCCTAGTCCCTTCTCTTGCGCTTCTCTTTTAATACCCCAGCGTTTCCCGGTCCAAGTAGCCGGTCAGCACAGTCTACTCATACAATCCTCACCCGTCAATTGACAGCACCACGCAATCATCAGGCTGCTTCAGCATAATCAGCGTATATATCCTCCTCCATATCAGCGCCAGCCCCCGTGTCAGCAAGAAACCTTGAACGATGACCGGCTGAAACGACATCCTCAACGACACTCTTCCTACCAGCACCTCGGCCTCGTGCCGCCACAGTACTCCGCGTACCATCGTCAACCATCACCTTCCGTCTGCTCCCGCAGCCGTCCGCCCCTGTTGATTGGATCCGCGCACGTCGTCATTTACAATGGGTTGCTTTGGTTTATTCAAGAGGAAGAGGAGGACCAACGAGACTAGTGCAATTGGCGACTTCGTGCCGCGGCCCCAGCACAACAGCGTTCTCTCCAATACAACTACTCTCTACGACCCGGAGAAGAACCGGTTTCGCGATCGGTCAGCGCTCCCTTCGGGAATCGCACCCGTGAGGCTACACGTCAATCCCGCATATTCGGCGTATTCGACACCCGCAGACTTCAATGGGCCACGCTTTCGCGGCGGCGGGGCCAAGGATTCGGATAATTGGACGGATACGCCCATGACTAAAGTGGCATCGGATTCGGTTGACTTCCCCTCGAAGCTGAAAGAAGACGACGTCGACGATCCGGAGGAAGCATTGCGGCGTCGGAAGGCCGAGGAGGCAAAACGAAAGGCCGAACGGGAGGAGCAAGAACGTCTGGACTTCTTCCAGATGATGTAACATTACATCCATACGGCTAGGGAATGAGAACGGGAATGGGAACGGGAATGGGAACGGGAATGGGACGGGACACTCGGGACCACACGGCGCATTCTTGGGACAGGGCCATACGGAAATTACATTCCTGGCGTTTTGGTGCGATTGACCACTCGCTCTTTGCGCAGTTTTGGGATTTCCGACAGCATCAAATCTTTCTTTTTGTTCATACCCTTTTGCTTCCAAGCATGTTTTGTATTGTATATACTGCCCGGCACAGTCTGCGGCTTTTCCTTCATTCCACAGTTGGGCCAGTTCACAACTGCCCGCAACATCGTGGCGTAGCGTCTGGCATTGAATCGTCATCGGGATTGGTATCAATTGACTACGTACCATACTTTACTGACCATTTTCTATCCCTTTGGCCGTGAACAATGACATTTTTTAGCGTGGACCCACAATACAGACAGTCTACTTCTTAACCAGCGCTTTGGGCCGCCAGTGCTAGGTAACTGGACGTCTCGAAAACGCCACGATTTTTGAGCGAGGGGAGCCGATTGGCTATAGGCCCTTGGACGCTAAAAAATGTCATTGTTCACGGCCAAAGGGATCAACATGGGTGTTTGCCTTTCGGCGTTGTCATGAGGACCCCTCATTTCCAGGCTCCTCGGGTTGTTCCACCTTGTGCCTGTCTCCCGTTCGACGTCACTGCCCCATCATCATGCACAGACCCGACGCTTGACAGAGCGGACTATGTAGATCATGTGCCCACACTGCATTTGAGTGCCGCCGTTGGGCCAGTTTCTCGGCCATCAAAACAAGCCACCTATGAACTCTGCGCAATCGGCCGTTTCAGGGTTGGATCTTCCCGGAAGATTGATTTGGTACTGGCAACTTTTCGCTAACTAGAGGTAGGCTGCGGCATGTTGGCATGGCGTAAGGGAGGCAACTAGCAGACAAATCACATCAAAAAAACTGCAAAACGTCAAGCGCATTTACGACGGGCCCGTGTGCTTGGCCTCCAAGCCTCGATCCTTAAAATCCCCCGCAAAATCGCCTAGATGGGCCCACACAAGGCGCAATGTGGATAGCTTCGGAGGCTCCGCGAGCTTAGCACTCTTTGAGATCTCCGACGAAGTGGTTCTGGCCGTGTCTTAGCTCCACCAAGGACACGCAATCGCTGACGGGAATTGGAGGGAGAGGTCTTTTCGATATAAAAAAAACGCGCTTGTGACGGGCAATTTGCCATTTCTAGCTTGCAACCGAGCGTTACAGCGAAGGCAGTCAGTCACGTCGGAAACCAGTGCGCCTCAAGTAGGAGGTGAGGTTTAAAACAGAATTGCATGGGACCGCCTCAATTCTGCGACCTGTCGGAAATCAACTTGGTAATAATTTGAACCATATAGATTTGTCGCTAGCGTCGTGATAACCACGACAGAGAAGGAAGGCGAATACTTCAAATTAAACCCGCCCCTGTGGCTGATTAGCTCACTGACTTCAAGTTTGTTGCTCGTACACACGTCTACAAAACTGGTGGTCTTGAAGCAGGCGGGTCTGCCATTGCTAGCCATCTCTTTACGCAGTTGTTGTAGCAGGGGAAATCCCAGGTGCATCGCAAGTCATCTAGCTAACAAGAAGGGTGGATACGTGGTCTAGAACCCGAATCGCATGACGGATGACATGATAATGCGGTGATGCAAGAGCCCAGGCGGCCTTAAACAGGGCATCCCAAGCCCCTTTCTTTCCAATAGTTCACTGCGCCGAGAGAAATTTATCTCCTCATCAGCTTCAAGTGGTGGCCGAGAAGATCTGCATGATCGCACTTAATGTGAGCCGTATGCACAATTTCCGTAGGTTATAATTGAGCAGCAACCACGGAGACGCAGCGCAAAATATGGCATCAGACCAGAGGACCGGGAACGGGCTTTTCCATCAAGAGGTGAGGTCTTCAATGCCGTTACCTCTGTCGTCGCCCTGTTTAGAGTCCGGTAGTGATAACGACCGGGTTATTTATAGCATCGCCTTTGATTAAGAGATTGCCGGATTATGTCCTTACTAATTGCTTGATTTTCTGTAGACGAGCTCGAGTTTCCTTAAGTTGTGATTTTCCGTCACACATCTCACCAAATTCATGTGTTCTCGACACCCCTCCCCTGAAAATCTACTGCCCCGGATTGGGTATTAATAGAACAGCGCAACTCCTAACTTCTATGGTGAAATCCGGTATATATACCAGGTATACGCGGAGCGGCAGTTTTTGGCATTCTAAACGCATTTCCCATGAGGATCTATATAGGCCCAGCTAGTACTATCACTACGTACCTATGCTACAACACCTCCACTATCGCGCCGAACCAAGGCGGCTCCTGGAAATACCGCAAGATCTTGCTGAAAATTACGGCCGGCAACCCCTCCCATCCCTGCCTATTGACAAGGAATGCTTACTGGTACCTTGAACAAACCATGGGCGAGTGCCAATGCGATCAGTCCCTAAACTTCCCGATGTGTTAACACCGTCGGTCTTTGCTCCTGTGTGCGCCTGTTCTTCTGTCCTCTCTAACACCAGCTGTGCAATGGAGATCAGACATTTACTTGCCTTTCTCTTGAGTGGGGCTAGGATAATCATGGATTTCGCCGTTCGATGTCGTATGTTGCAGGTGTGTGCGAGAGCCAAGCGACAAGCTCTTGACACGTGTATTTGATCTTGAAGTTAAAACCAATCTAGTCTTATTATTCTCGAATGCGACTCCCAATCTCTTACAATAAACCAAGCTGACTCCGGCCTACATGCGAGGCTTCCTTTCTGAATAGGATCTACGTCAAGCTGTTGACTGGCGATGGAGTAGTAAGTCCAGACATAAAACAACACACAAGAAGGATGAATATACAGTGGTAACAGACACCCGAATCCCTCAGCGTGCCGTAATCGTGAATCGAAGGAAAAATGGTGCACTTCCTGTGCCACCGAAAAACAGAACAAAACCACGGGGGTATCTGGATGATACAGACGCCCTAACCCGGGCACGACCTCCATAAAACAGCACACAAGGATGAATATATACACTGGCTGGCCGATAGGACCAGCCAGGAGGCTGATGATGTGTGAGCCTGAAGAAAGAAGAAGAGACCAGATCCTCCCCGCACCAAAAACCCGCAATATATCGTCATATACACCTGGCCCGTGTGCCTGCCTCCAACAGACCTCTTCTCGTACTGTCAAACTGGCCACAAACGAAACGCAACTCTAGATAAGGTCTGATACTTGCTACCCGACTTAATTCAAACCTAGATGTATTTGTGTTTTTAGTTCCATGTTTAATGTCTTCCATGCTGATGGTAATCTGAAACTAGGCTGGACTTGTTTACTTTTTAAAAAAAAACCAGCTTGCAGTTATCATTGGTAGAATGGGGCCGATTCGGGGCATCTAAACCTCCCTCCATTTGTTGAGCCTCCTATTGACAGCCGGAATGCAGTTACAGGTGGGATGTGGCGTCCTTCTTCGTGAATACGACACCCCACAGACGACTACGGAATGATGGATGCGATCTCATCACCAACTACCTAGATAGATGTGCCGAGCGGTGCAGAAAGAGCTGGATATCAGAGTCCGCGAATACGACAAAGGAAGTTTTCAAGTTTCCAATCTCGATGCTTGAGCTTCAAACTATGGAAGCCGTCATCTGATCTCGATGAGAGCATCGTCGTTGTTGAGGGGGAGAGATCTCGCAGACGCAGGTATTCATAGAGGGCGTGCAAAACAGTATCTGCAGGTAGCCCGGGATGCAGAGGCATAACAAGTTTACAAAGATGGTCAAGAAGAGAGCGGGTTCTAGCATCATACGAGCTATGAGACACTGCACTTGAAGTCGTCCTTGTCGACCACCAGAAAGAATGGGCGGTGATGGCGAGATATGCGAGCGAGAGGACGCCATGCTCGTCGCTAATACGTGCAGTCTCCGGAAGAAGCACTCGTGAAACCAACGCTCTTCTGCGTTCTTACTGTTGTCTGCACCTCAATTGTCGAGTGTGCTTCTTTTGGCTCTGTTTCGTGACGGTTTGTTAATCAGCTCTGAACCATCCTCTTTGCATCTCCACGCCAACATCACTGCCCCAATTTGAAAGAGATCGTTAAAATTAGGAAAGGGCCTCCGCGAGATTTCTAGCGAGAGCCAAAGTGTGAATTCAATCATGATCTTTCTTAGCTCATAGCCTCACCAAGCATGATTGGTTTGACTGGATTGATGAGAATTAGAGCAATAACTTAACGAGTAAAGTTTCTAGTTCCCAAACCATATTCCCAAATTATACCAAAGATGCGAAAAGGGTAAGAGGAAAGGGGTAGAGGGTGGTAATAGAGATACCGAGACTTACCCGCATTGGGTTGCGGGTGTGAGAACACCGAATCCCCGCATGAAGTCAGTCGGCGTCCCCCGAGCAGTGTGGGTCCGGTCCAGCCGGAACTGTTCTGGAGCCTCCGTAATGAGCGGCCTTGGACCATCCATGCCCAGGCAGCCTGAGGTCGACGAAGAAGACTGCAAAGGTTCCGCAGTCCTGCTCGAAACTGAGGAGATGAGCGCCGTCAAAAGCAATCTACCATCCAATTCCGCCCGGAAAATGGGTTTCGTTCTAGACTAGCATCAATGATGCTGTAAAATTTTGAGTTCTGGACACCCGCCCGGACGAGAATCGCAATTCGAAACCTGGCCCGAAGCAGCATGTTGCTGTGCGACAAAAGGAAACCCATTGCGGGTCGGTCTGCTCGCAAATATTCGGAGCTGGGGCAGCAACGCAAGTGGACAATCTCATGCTATCTCGCCAAACCCTAGAACGAGGGAAACCACTAATACTGGAGACGGTCGCACTGGGACGAATGGCACCATGTGGACGCGAGACAAGCCCAAATTGTTCGAACCGGTCGGGGTGCAAAGGTGTGATGACTTCGCTCCGCGACTGAAAAGGAATTCGACCTCGAATCCGTCTGGCCCGGCGTAAGGCGGCTCTGAAAAACAAACTCGTAGCCGAGTGGACCTGCCGCGGCCCCGCCGTGATCTTGGACGTGCCCTTCTGCAGCTCAACTTGAACTCAAGCTAAACCGGCCTCACAAGTTCGGACGACATGAAAAGACTTCGAACTGTCGGCTTCAAGATTTTTGAGCTGCATATTAGACACCATGTCTCCTTGAAGGGCGAGCGCTGTTCGGCATGAGACGTGCTTGACGTCTACCCGACGAGTCCGTTTTCCGAGAGAAATGACCTGGAGAAATGCGGGGTGGCGGAGGACGCAGGAACTTGTCGCGATAACGGCGTGCGCTCGGCCTTGTTGAGGCAATCATTGCTCGAAGCTGTTTGAGCGCGCTCGACACTAAGTAATGTCCAGTTGTAGGCTGATATCACACTTTAAAATGTTGTCCTCTAGTTGCCGTTGCCGTTGCCGTTGCCGTTGCTGTTGCTGGTTGCCGCTGCCGCTGCTATTGCGACGGCTGAATCTGCCGAGGTGACGGGGATGACGGACGAGTGCCAGCTGTCACACTGAGGAAAGGAGGGGCGATGGCGGAACTTCCGACCTGCCTGCCTGCCGAGGCACTACTTGCCGGCTGGCTGATGGGAGTGCGCAGTATCCAGAAAAGTTCCGGTATCCTAAATGATGGAGAGCCTCCATTTCCAAGACATTATTACGGAGTACGGATAGGTATGTCGTGAATAAACATGCGGCCGTGGGAGTTGATTTGCACCAAAGTCTCACCTTCGCATTTCTGAGAAGAGTCACCCGTTTCCAACGATTTTCGCTACGTCGGTGATTGCTGTGCCTTGCATTCAGCCTCACTGCTCTAATCAGCGATGCTAAATCGGGGGTTACGCACTGAGTCTGGTCGCTCATGCCGGGCGAGGTTTCCAGCGTTATGGACTCTGAAGATTGCTTCAGTTCTGGCTTTGGAGCAACCGTGCGTGAAAAATCGATGCCTGCATATCTGAGGGGTAAAAAGGGGGCAGCACATGCAAGTATCAGGGGGTTGATCCGTGCTCGATGGCGGTCGCATTGTCGGGGCGGGTCTCTCATCATCGCTTAGCAGGCGGAGTTGAGACAATCGGGGCTCACGGAGTCACTTGACTGGAATTCAAAAAGGAAGGTTTAAGGCGGATCGAGATCATATTTCCTAAACGAGGCACACCGGTAATTTGAGGCCTCCTTTTCGAGACGGCGGTGCGGAAGTTTTCGCCTCGCCATCACGAACACCAGAGGACATCGTGTTCACATGAGGCGGGTGGCAGGGCGAGACCCAGAATTTAACAGATGGATCGGCTCATTTCGGGAAGCCGATGGCGATGATCAACTTGACGTGGCAGTTGGCATGTGCACTTCACGTTACGAGACGCTTTGGCACGTCGGGCTTCGACGATGTTTGTTGTCTCCTTATCAATGCGCAAAATGAGGTAAAGCTGGCCAGCTGGCAATGCACTGCCTTTAGGCAATTGCTCAGGCGACCCAATTCTTGGGCAGGTTGGTAAAGTTGGATTGCGGCCTGAGGTGGTTGGGTAATTGAGACATGTGAGGGACCCAGCCGGTCGGAGCCGTGGCGGGAGTGCTTCATCCGTCATTCAGCGAATTGGGGGCCAATGCCGCCGCCAATGCCAACGGTCTGTCTGCTGCGGGATCGAGGGGCCGGGTTCGAGCCGGATTCGCCTGATAGCGGGTCGCCGCCAAGTGGGCGTGCCGCCTGCGACTGGACAGCCAATGATTTCCGAGGGCGACGGCTTACCTAAGGGCTCTGGCGGCGAGTGCTGCCACGTCAATCCCACGATGGGGCTCGTACATTAACAAGCGCCGCTGGCTCGACCAGGCATTTGCAGATTAGCGAGACAATTGAATGAGGTGGTTGGTGTTCGTCAGGCCGTTGGTGCCTGCCTCTGTTGGCTCGGGCTCAGTGGTCGGAGTTGGGCTGCACCATTTCGTCGCTGCCAGATTTGTCACCCTCTGAGAGGCCAGCGCACGGCGGGACGAACCACTCATCAAACGTGGCCCGGCAATTGCAGGCCGCGAAGTCACTCAGCTTCGAGCCCAATGGCGCCAAAATTACCTTAGACAGATGGACACGAAAGCTGGCTGCACCACACCTGGCAATGGGGCAGCCTTGGTGATCTGTCGTGCTCTGACTCAACCAGCCGACCAAATCGCTCCTTGTCCGGATTTCCCTTTGCATTCTCCTCTCATATCCCTTGCACATGACTTCCCTTATAAAACAAGTGTTCCCTCGTGCTCACCGATGGCAACAACCTTCTTGTTCTCCTATTGAACACCCAAGCACACGGACACAAAGATTGGACGCCGCGGACATTGTCTCTTGCGATAGTGTCAAACGTCAGTCTCTCGTCACCACCCCTCCAGCCAATACAAACAAAGCCTTCAGCACGAGCCACCCCACCAACCACCCAACCTGGCTTCAGCGCGCGGACCACTCCCTCCAAGGCCATCCTACTTGAAGCCGAAAATGGGTGCCGACGGCGATGTCGATCCGACCCAGGCGGTCGACGGCCTGGTGCGGGCCATCCGCGACTTGACGGCCGACGCCAACTACAAGCTCGTCGCCGATGTCTTCAGCGAGTTTCTGTTCCTCAAGGACCACAACAGTCGCCTGTCCATCTCACATCGGGAGACACTAGAGGAGTACCGGAAATTCAGGAACGAGCTCGAGGCGCAGAAGGAGGTGATCGAGGGCGAAAAGAGGGCGCTCGAGGGCGTGATACAGGATAAGATCAAGGAGATTGTGGAGCTCAATGCTGCCAAGGCGAGTCTCGAGTGCCAGCTGGAGGACACCAAGGGAAGCCTCGAGCTTGAGAAGAAGAACGCGGCCGAGGCTGCCGCGACGGCGGCAAAGGAACTCGCCGACCTGCAGGCGGCCAAGGCGGGCGTCGAGCAGGAGAAGGCCGACGTCGAGGCCGCTGCCGCTGCCGCCGCCGAGAAGGCCTCCGGGGAAATCGCAGCCCTCACGGAAACCAAGGAAGGGCTGGAAGCATGGAAGGCGCAGGCCGAAGCGGACGCTGAGGTGGCTAAGAAGGAGATCGCCGATTTGCAGGAGGCCAAAGCGGCCGTGGAGCAGGCCAAGAAGGAGGGCGAGGACGCTGCTGAGGCTGCCGCTGCCACGGCCGCGGCCGAGATCGCATCACTCGAGGGTGCCAAGGCGACGCTGGAGACCGAGAAGGCCGCCCTCGAGGACAAGCTCCAGAACGCCATCAACGAGATTGCCAGCCTGCAGTCCACCCTGGAGGAGCGCAACGCCGAGATCGCGAGCCTGCAGGCGCAGCTCAAGGCCGAGGGCGAGCGAGCCGACGCCGCAATTGCGCATGGCGAGAAGCTGCAGTCAAAGCTGGACGACACCACACACATGCTCAACCAGACCACCGACAGATTGCAAGGGCTCGAGCGCTACCGCATCGAGCTCATGTGCGAGCCCGAAGACACGTAGTAGGTTATCCAACTCATCTTTTCTCCCGCCCCTCTCTCCGCTCGGCATGCTAATTTAATTTCTCCCGCTTCAGCGTCCAAGTGCTCGACAAGATCTGGACTACCATCGTCACTCTCGTCGAGGGTGCCTTCCGCCCCGACATCGACGAGAACATCCTGGCAGACCCGTCGTGCTGGACCAACCTGCGCACGTCGCCGTACCTCAAGAACGCCACCCAGCTGCAGATCCCGCTGCCGCAGTCCAACTCGCCATCGGCCAAGGGGATGCGCATCGCCGCCGTTCTTGCCGTGCTGTCTCGGGCGCTGCACCGACATCTCTTCCGCCCCGTGTACCTTTTGGACGACGACGACGAGAACCTGGTCAAGTTCCTGCGGGCTGTTGAGGACGAGGACCCGGCGCGCGAGGCGCACTGCCGCGCCACCCTCCTCTGCACACTTCCCGAGCGGCAGCAGGCACAGGGCGCGCGGCGCGTCAAGACGGTCGTGCGCGAGGTGTCGTGGCTGGTGCAGCATCTGCTCGGCGCTCTGCAGTTCGAGGCCTTCCACAACGGGCTCGAGGCTGCTTGCCGCCTGGCGTGCGAGCAGTGGATGCGCATCCAGCTCTCGCAGATGAAGATCGAGCCCTACTTCGGACCCCCCTACGACGACTTTGACTGGCAGGTTCTGGAGCTGCCCGAGTTTGCCGAGGCCCACATCTCGGGCGGCTCATCGGTCGTCGACGACGGGGACGATGCCATCACCGACGGCCCACTCGAAACGGTCGAGGCTGGCGACGCGGGCGGCGATGGTGGCGAGGACGGTGCGCATGGCATGGACGGCGACGGAGGCTCGGCTACCGACGAGGTCGAGCCGGACGAGATCCTGTTGGTGGTGTGGCCCAGCATGTGCTCGGTCGAGAGTGGCGACCTCATGTCCATCACCCAGGGTCTGGTCATCTCCAAGGAGCAGGCACGCCCGGCGCTCGAGGAAGTGCGCTCGCGCTTGACCCCCCGCCCCAACTCCAGACGCGCGCGGACCCTTTCCATGCCCGGTCACAGCCGGAGCAGCAGTCCCCGCAAGCCTTTTTTCGGAGCAGCGCCCCAGCCGGCGGACGCGTCGGCAGACGATGGTTCCCAAGACAGCTGATCAACAAGGTGAGAGAAGTGCAGAATAGATTGCGGCAGTGGCCATCAGAGCATTTCCGTGTTGAACAAAAGGGACACGACGGCGCAGCATCATGTAATTGTTCAAGTTTGGGACACTGGAGCTTGTGAACAATTGGATAGCGGGACAGGATCACGGTACTCGGACACATACACACAGGGATAATGAGGAGTATGGGGAGCATTGCAAGGTTGTACAGTTTGTGTCCGATTACATTAGACATTGCGCGCTTCATCGTTTACATATTCTGGATTAGGGGCATTATAGCATTGGGACAGCATTTCATCTTTTGGACAGGGCATTCGGAAATCGGGTATGAATAAATATGAACCTTGGCTCGCAAACACTTTTCTCCGTCAGAGTTTGGCACCTCGGCCGGTTGCCCAGGTTATGACGCGTTCCGCAATGAACTACCCCGTACGGCCGACGAAGTTCTCATTCAGACAGCCGTAAGGTATTCGTGCAAACATGATTATCCCAAACCCGTCCCGGGACCGAGCCCGCTCCCAGCAAATGTGAACTGCAGATGAGCCCGTGCCGGGGGCTGCGGAAGGCCTAACCACTGTAAAACGAACGCTAGATTTCACCCCACTAGGTGATGATGCTGCCCGCAACCCCGTTAATTACCATGGAGGCACCCGTAGGCGAACTCGGGCGAGACAGTCACGCGACAGGCTGAGGCAGGGTGGCCTCCGTTTGAACAGGTGTCGCTTAAAACTATGGCACAAGTTGGGAATTCTTTACAGCCATGCAGATCTGCGGATTCGTCCGGCCGCTAAGGATGGTTCGTGGTCGCCCTGTGCGAACATTACTTAGTATTAAAAGTACGGGGTGAGTGCGGTGTTCTACTCCTGTGCGCAGGATCCACTGTAAAAGCTTAGTGAGTGTAGGAACACAGTCCACGTGGGAGAAAGACCTTTTACTGTTATTGTATTATAAAGGAAGTGAAACAAGTCTTTCACAATGAATAAGAATAAAGTGTCTTTTACGCTAAAGGAAGTGAAAGCTTATTGTGGAATATATAAAACGACATGTTGTAGTAAAAAGACCGACAGATAATTTAAAACATCTTTTCTCTTCATTATTTCCACACCTCACTATTTTACAGTTAGCGTGGTATCCGTACCTGCTTAGAATTGTCGTGCGTATCACGCGTGGACAAGTAGCTCAACCTCGGCTTGCGATTGCGTTTTTTTACGTGTGTACCTTTAAGCCCCGCACCCCAGCCCACCAATCAAAGGCCACGAAAAATACGCTGCAAGCTGAGGAAGATTTTGAGGACCCACACACACATGCACACCGGCCACAACCGCCACACACCGCCACGCACACACCTCAAAATCGCTCCTCAGCAATCAAGTCTGTGATCGATCAGAGACTGAGAATAAGGTCTTTGTTGGTGAATGGGAACGTTGTGAGAGAAAAAGCACAACCACAGTCACAACCACAACCGAGTCGCTGCGTACGAAGCTAGTTATGGCTTTCCTTCAAATTCCAGTCGAGATTCGGCTCAACGTCATTAGGGAGGCAATCTGTTCCCTGGCTGACCGGCCATCCTGTCCCGCAGTCAGCCAAGAGGGACGCAAGAGGCTGGCTCGAGATTCATTCACCGGTGGTGGAATTTGGCAACTCCCCTTGCGCAATGCTGCTCTCCCTCTCCTCCTGGTTAATAAACAGATCCATGCTGAGGTCAAGGACGTTCTTGAGCGTACCACCAGCTACCATGTCGACATCATGTTTCTCAAGTCCTACGGCCTTTGGACGACCTGGACTATCCCCGCACTTCCCCGGACGCAGTACATAGACTCTGTCCACGCCTCGTTTCGACTATTCGAGCCCACGGAGGACCTCGACACGCGCTTCCGAGGAAGCTTGAGCTTCAGAGGCGGCGATGGGGGTCCGCCACTTGCCGTCTGGTCCTTCTATAAGCTGCTGACCGGGGTGCTCACGGATGGACCGGGCTACCTAAGAGGCGAACAATCCGGAATGCTGGAGAACCGCACACCTCGATACGCCGTCAAGAGGCTAGTCGTGGACATTGTTGCCCCTACAGATGGTGCAGTTGACAAGAGCATCCTCTGGGAGGACAAGAGGTATGAGGAAGGAGCGATGCCTCGGGATGGTTGGAACTATGGTCACGGACCACATGACGCCTCAATTCCCGCCGAGCAGCGGCTTGCCGATTACATGATAGAACATCTCGACAGCATTTTGCGTCTCGACTATTATACCATGGATTATGGGATTATTGTGTACGAAAGCGTGCAGGAGGACATTACTTTTGTCAGAAAGTACGGGGCAAGACCGGAGTTTCCAACATGAGCACGGAGGTTCCGGGTACGCAAGACCCACCGAAGGATCCACCAGGAAGCAAA
>MU853896.1:91795-102740 GCA_033297225.1 Diplogelasinospora grovesii | reverse complement strand
TGCCAGCACCCGGCGGGCAAACAGTTTGACTACCCCTGACCCGCCGCTGAACCGCCCGGCACCCCTGCCCGGACCGGGAAAACCCTGTCCGGGCCAGAAAAACCAGTTCCGGCTGCATTCGTCAACTACTTCCATCAATTCCGACCCTCCGTGAAGGAATTGGCTTGGAATAGCTTCAAAAATTGATTGGGGTATGTGGACGGTTACACAGGCATGACATACATACGTTGATCGCGTGAATGGTCAGGCAACCCTGGGGAGCATGGACCAATTACTTACTAAAAGAAATATTTACACTATCTAGTCGCAGGCCACGTTTCATCTATCCTCTTCTTTTCTTACACTCCACTACGTAGTGATTGGGCGCACCTCGGATCAAGCAGTGCATGGAGAAGAATCCTTCATGTCTCTACCGTCTCCAGAAGTCATAGAACCTGGCAACGATCTAGGCCACTCAATCAGACGCGATGAGTGCTCGCACTTGAGAGTCTGAATCTTAGCCAATCCTCAGAAGCGAGGGCAACTAACACTTAAGTGGGCCCCTCCAATCGTTGCACATTAGCAACAAAAAGGTGTGGCCCCATTAGTTCCATGTTTTAAGGCGCGAAAAAGCAAAAAAGAAGGTACTTCGACATCTGCAGGATTTGAACCTACGCGGGCGAACCCAACAGATATCAGAACTGTGAGATAGTTCAAGTCTGTCGCCTTAACCACTCGGCCAAGATGTCTTAGTGTGACCCCGACCCGATTTGAACGGATAACCTTTCGATCTGGAGTCGAACGCGCTACCATTGCGCCACGAGGCCTTGTTGAAGATAGCCGCAGAATTTGTGCCCTATTAAGCTTTTGCAGAGTTTGCAATCTCGAGGCGTTTGTTGCGACGGGATTAATGTGTCGGCCGTTGGAGGGGATCATCGGAAGCGTTGATTGACCACATGGTAAGCATTCCGGCGGGTTTGGTCTCTACTTCGTGCAAACGGCCTAAACACCAAAAGCGATTGCCACCTTTGCGAGTCATGAATAGCAAAGAGACCTTACAATGATTGCCTCCGCGTAATTCTGATATAAGCACTTGCTCCGTGCAGCAGGAGGCAAACGCAGCGCAGAGGTTTGCCGGTTGCTTGGCCGCTGAGCGGCTGAGACATGCCTGTACGTAACATTCGCTTCATGCGGTATAGCGGACTCGCAATTGGACACTGATCGGCATGCGGGCTGTGTGTGTGTGGTCTCACTGTGGTGTGAAGGATTCCGGCATGCAACGCCCCGACCACTGAACGCTGACCGCTTGGCAGGCGTGCAGGTTCCTCGCGTCTGGGTAATTTTAATTGATGTTCGTGATGGCGCGTTCTCTGGCATTTCTGCTTTCTTTAGCATGTTTTGATGGTCGAGAGCGCGCGCATTTGCCATTATCGCGCAGGAACCGGGCGACATATCACTGATATCAGAGGGATGGCATCGGCTTCTGTGTCGCCGGTAATAACCAAGACGGAGCCTCAGCGATCGCCAGTAGCGACAACAGCACCACTTCAATCAGAAGCACCTGCAGTGCACCCATTCTCAGATGAAAAGATTCTATACGAGCCTCCATCCTCGCTGCCGGAAGCGGTACTACCACCAAAAGCGGAGAATTTTCCCGAGGCCGTGAATGAGTCGGATCGGAATGGCAAAGAACTAGCAAAACCAACCACAAGCAAACCCGCTCCGCAAGATCAGCCTTCCACGCGCGATACAGGTATGGCTGGGTATGGGAATGGGACCTTTGGCGGGTTCTACGAACCATCAGTCAACCCGTCACCGTTACTGTCACCAGTCTCACCAGCTCCAGTCCGATCGGATATTGCTAGTATTGCACCCGCACCCGCAGATGGAGGCCCAGCCGGAGGAGGGTATCATCCGGAAGGGGTAATGACAGTAACCCCCCTCCATTTGTTAGGCGACCAGTCAGACACGGTAGACTGTCCCTTTTGCATGCGACGCGTCGAAACTGTTGTTCAACGACATCCCTCACGGATGACATAGTAAGCAACCTCCCTCATCACATACTTCTGGTTGACACGACTAACGGCTGGGTAGTATACTGGGTACTGTATGTTGTCTAACGACACTTTTCGGGACACCGGTGCCTTGTCTGTTCAAATGGTATTACGATGTCGATCAGCATTGTGGAAACTGCGGCAGGAGGGTTACGCATGTAGCTGGAGACAGCAAGACAAAAGTGCCGGAAGTGTACGGAACCCCGGCCCATCTGAGGGAGGTAAGTAGGCTTCCGCCCGCTGAACCACGAACTCGAAAGGGGAAGTAAGGCAAAGAAATGAGCGGGGTAAAGGTGAGAGGGTGTAATGGTAAAGTATGCTCGTGAATTGGATACCCTGTATAGTACTTCGTTTAAGAGAGGAGGTGGCTGAAAGCCCGCATATTGTTGGAGCTTGGTGATAGCAATCAGAATGGGTTTAAGCTTAGAGAATGAAATCATCGAACACTAATAAACTGAGAGTTCTTGGTTTCTAAAAGAGAGATTTATATTTTCTATGATAATTCCGAGTCCTGTATCCATTCTTCCACGGTTCTAACTGATGCGCACTATTCTTCCTCACTTCCTATCTAATTAGTCCTCGGAACGACTTCATCGTCTTCCTTCAGAGATAGTTCTTCCAGCTTTTGGGAGTCTGGCTCATGCGTTGGCGTCTTTGACTTAGGGATCTGCGTCGCTGGCTGATTGACTTGCCATTCTTGTGCAAACGTCTCTAGGTCAGGCGTCTCCGGCTCAAACTTCTTCGTTGGCAGGATTCGACCGCCATATAGTTCAAAGTCAACCCATACATATTCCCAAGGATCTAGACTTCCACTAAAAGCCTGCGCTAGCTGCTCGGGAGACCATATATCATCGTCCATCAGCATGCGATCAGCATCTTGTTCTCTCTTGAGATTTGCTGCATCGAATGCTGCTTTGGCCTCTTCCCAAGGCATCAGGGGTTCTCTGGGTATTCCCGTGATTGGGTGCAGCTTGACCAAGCATTTGTGTCCGTCGAGGTTATGCTTGACTGCCGTAACCTTTCATGTCCGTTTTCCCGCGTTCTTGAAAGTAACATAGGTACCGACTTCAACCATGGTGAGTTTAGCCCTCTTGGGTTCGCCCAGCTTGGGTCCTTCAGGTTTAGATGTGTCCGGTTTATTTTTGTCGAGTTGAGCTTTGTGAAATTTAGCTTTGTCGAGTTCAGGTTCATCCAACATGGGTTCATCATAGAGATTGGGACATAAGTTAGCGTTTGTATGTATTTTGAGAGAGATCAACACAATATGCAAAGAATCATCCAATTCTGTACGGAAATAGGTGCAGGTAAATCGCAGGTCTAGTGTTCTGGTACAGAGAGCAACCATTTTGTAGCCTATGCATTTACCCGTGAGTAACCCAGGGTTAGGATGAGATACGTATGTGAGTGTAGTACGGGACAGCGGTTGCATACCTTTAGTATGCCTCCCTCTTTGTTTTGCAGATTACACGGAAAGACGCCTGGAGAATTACATACCTCCTTAAGCGTTTCTTCTTAAGTGGGTGTTTCTTCTTAAGTGGGTGTTTCTTCTGGAATGGTGGGCCACTCGGAATGGTAATTGCCGTGTTCGCTGCTGTCCTATAGGTTAAGATATGTCAGTGTAATACCGTGTCTCTAACAGATTGGAAAGTTGACATACTGCCATAGCTGTAGTCGTTGATAAGCTGTGCTTCGTCGATACACTTCTATCGAGTGTGACTCTTGAATCATGCGAAGTTCAGTCTTAAATAAACGATGTTTAACGATCAAGTTCTGGGTCAAACTCCATTACCGATTGACCACACCCTGGCTCTCGTTTGAGCAATCATCCTAATGTTTGGAAGTATAAGAATGAATCACACTGTTTGCTTCATCCTATTTCTGGGAAAGGGCAAAAATGAATCAAACTATTTGCTTGCTCGACAGCGATTAACAGTGGACCAATGTGGGATCTTCAAACGATAACACAACTGGCAACATTCCGGCAAACCAAGACTGGGTTTCATCACATTGTTGGTGACCAAGTCTTTCTAGTTCAACTCATAATCGAATAAGAGATATTCATGCCAATTGGAAAGGGATTTTGAGCATAGCCTGTCGGAACTTATCAATAAGAAGTATAGAGAAACACAGAAGACCCGAGTGAATGTTGTTGTTGTTGTTGTTACCTTATTCATGCTTTCCCGCAATGCGCAATGGACAGCAGATATCCCATCAATTCCCCTTCATCTCAGCTAAGTCTCCAATACCTCAGGTAACCGATCAAGTTCATGAAAGAAGAAATACTTATTGGCCTTTGAGGAACGTAATTTATGGAGGGAGACAGTACGGGAGAAGTGGGAGCTTCCTAAACAGCGAAACATTCTCACGCGTTTGATTCATAAATAATGTGGTTTACACCGGGAACCTCGGGAGCTAATTTGTGAAATGTTGTGAGGGTAAGTGTCCCGGCGGGAAAAGTGATAAAGTCATTTATGCTAGTGACAAGGCCCGGCTTCCATTATAATACTGGAAAGAAATCAATTCGAATTCTCCAGCCAACAAGTTCTTTTGTCAATGTTCCCCAAACCTTCCGTGGTGACTTTGAGGTTACGCGACACACCAACTCCCGTGATGGTTCGCAGCTGGCTAGAACTCGCCTTACCTGGTAATGCTCAGCTCTTCATACCGAGAGGGAATATCTGCCTCGACCGCCTCCCAATCAGACCGCAGCGAGAGAGACTTTAATAGTGTGATTCATTCTCATACCTTCCCACATGGGATCAGTGATTACCTGGTAGGTACTCAAACGAGAGTCGGAGTGCGGTCAATTGCCAGTGACAAGAGAATTTGGCCAAGAAGTTGAACGTCAAACATCACTTATATTACTCGTCCCATTCCTTACTGGGGCGCCGATGGGTGCCATGCTGAAACGTCGTAGCATATCCGGCGCATTTGCCTTGAGCTGTGGCCCTGTGGGAAGACTTTGAACATATGATCCCAAGTTATCTCATTGAGATGAAGAGGTGCGAAAGTCGCATTACCGCCGCCCGTGCTGCTCTCTTGGTAGTAATAGTCCACGAATTCCGGATCAACCAGTTCAATATATTTCACCAAGAGCTTGAACTTCTCTTGGGTGTCTGTTTCGTCTTGTCCATCATTCTGGCCTTGTTGGTCACGACGTATGTTAGTTTGGCGCTTACTATATTAGGTCTGAAGTCATCAGCTCTTACCACAAGTTTTGAAGGGAGTGTAGACCCTTAAACTATGGAGTGGGTTGACTTTGAAGAGCATGGCGGCAAACTCATGTCTAAACCTGACAGGGAAGACACAAACTGAATGTTGTCAACACTCCTAGAGAGACTTAGGCACCCACGAATTTCGATTTGCTAGAGAACGAGCCTTTACGGCGACAACAGAGCGTTTACTGAAACTTGACAGTTCGAACGAAACCGATTGGTTCAATGGAGCTGCATTTCAGTGGCTATAGCAATCACATTCCGAAACAAGGTGACCTGTCAGCATGCAGACGACAAGTCCGCAGCTATCCGAATGGCACAGCTACATGTGCCTGAAGGTAGGCCCAGGCAGTCGCCCTCCTCAGCCCCGATCACGACGACTACCCCATGGGGCACTGCCTCCAATCAACCCGATTGATAAGATATCTCCAGAACGCCTCGCCGACAGCCTAATGGATCCAGGTGACCTCACTCGATCGCAGGGCTGAGACCAGCAAAGAATTGGGGATATGCCGGCGCCGATCACTCACATGTTTGACATGTAATCTCGTGGGACTGTAGCAATGCCGCAATTGGTCGGGTTGGTGGCTACCGTAGTCTAGAAATCTATCTTATCGCTCCTGCTGATTTCGATCTGGCAAAGTGGAGTTGGCAGCAAGATTGGGCACCTATCCTAAGGTAAGGCCGGGGTACCTTAACCAAAAAATTCCGCATTGCATCTAGCTCTGACCCGATATAATTACTGCATCGAGACCGCATCTCTCTACACGTGTATGCCTAGAGATCCACCAGCCTTGCATTTCCATTGTGTCAAGTTTCATCTCATCTTTCGGCAGTCAAAGCAGGGTGTTCCACTTTACCAAGACACAAATGACGCTGTTGCCAGAGCGAGCGGCACGCTGATCTGTTGGCGGCCCCCGCCAAGTGCTGTTGTGTTGCCGCCAAGTGAGGAAGCCAAGCAAAGTTGGTACCTCAGGAAAAGACAAGTGGACATTTCACCAAACGGCTCGGCGGTCTTCCCTTGTGCTGCTGGAGGTGGCTCGCGAGGCACGGTAAGTGGCCATGTACTCGCCAAGGAGGGCACCCGCCGGCTCATCACAGCTGGCCAAAGTCTTGGAGATTACAGCAAAGATTTCCAAGGTTGTGCCTCGTCAAGCAAAACTCCTTGGCTGCTTGGCCTGCTTGGCCGCCTGCTTGGCACATCTCATCGCCCGCTTACCACCTTAAAATTCACCCAAGCACCCATCGCATTCCAATGTTGCACTTCTCCTTCTTGGTTGTTTCTTGTTTTCGGTAAGGTTTGTTGCTTGGCTGCGCTCAGTCTGCCGGAGCATTGCATCCTCTCTTGGCTTTGTGGAGGCCTCCTCGTCACAAGCTGCAAGCTCCCTGTCGCGCGTGTTTTCTCTTTCAAGTTTTTGTTTGCAATTGTCCGCATCGTCCCTTCCTTTTTGGTCCAGCTTTCAAATTCCAGCTGACCGCCTGCCTTTGCCGTTTTTAATTCTCCTTCCAATCCATGGTGGCAATTCCCTGGAATTGTTAATCTTACCACAGCGTATTGGTATCACATAGCTGTGTGTCATTTATATCGTCCTTGTACGATCGCATCGCGTCCTTCTTATTTGCGCCGCGCGTTCATCGTAGTACTCTCGCTCGTACATATCTCTTTTTAATCATTTTATCTTCCTTCGTCATTATCACTCCTTTCTCAAGCAAACAACAAACATCGAGAACTCTGCTCGATTGAGCAAATCTGCCCAACATGGCGGATCCAGAAAAAGCGGTAGGCAAACAACCAAAGACCTAGCTCAAGCTTGTTTAGTGAGCGCAAACTGACGAGTGGCAGCCCCCGAGCTCCACACCTTCGCAGAGTGATGCTGTGAACACAAAGACTGGAGGAGGAGGAGGGGCCGGGTTTCACATTGATGTGCACGACGCGCTGACGCCTGACCCGGGCACCGAGGACATGTTCGTGGTCAAAGATAACAAATTCGCCTACGCGCCTGGCCAGCTCTCCAAGCTGCTCAACCCCAAGAGTCTCAACGCCTTTTACGCGCTCGGTGGGTTGGCAGGTCTGGAGAAGGGGCTGCGGACGAACCGCGAGACTGGTCTGAGTGTCGATGAGACCACGCTCGACGGCGCTGTGCGATTCGAGGAGGTTGCGCCCAAGGGAACGCCCAAGTATGGCGCCAATGGCGACACGGAACCGGTCCCAAAGTGGGACAGTGCAGCTGCCACTGCTTCGGCTGCCGCTGTGGACCATGACGCGGACAAGAATGGGCTGTTTGTGGACCGCAAGAGGATATTCAGGGATAACCGGCTGCCTGAGAAGAAGAGCAAGACACTGCTGGAACTGGCATGGATCACGTACAACGACAAGGTGCTCATCCTGCTGACTATTGCAGCCGTCGTGTCGCTTGCGCTCGGACTGTACCAAACTTTCGGCGGATCGCACGAGCCGGGCGAGGCAAAGGTCGAATGGGTTGAAGGAGTGGCTATCATGGTGGCCATCATCATTGTCGTTGTCGTGAGCACGCTGAATGACTGGCAGATGGAGAGACAGTTCAACAAACTCAACGAGAAGCACAACGATCGCACGGTCAAGGTCATCCGCTCGGGCAAGTCCGTGGAAATCTCGGTTTTTGATATCATGGTTGGCGACGTCATGCATCTGTTTACGGGAGATTTGGTGCCGGTCGACGGTATCTTTATCACGGGTCACGGGATCAAGTGCGACGAGTCGTCTGCCACGGGCGAGTCAGATCTCCTGAAGAAGGTGGCTGCAGATGAGGTCTTTGCTGCGCTGGAGGACTTGGCCAATGGACGGGGCGAGAAAATGGCAGGGGACATCGAGAAGCTCGACCCCTTTATCATCTCTGGAAGCAAGGTCAATGAGGGCACTGGTACTTTCCTTGTCACAGCTGTCGGTGTCAACTCATCCTACGGACGCATCATCATGGCCCTGCATACAGAGCAGGAAGACACGCCGCTGCAGAAGAAGCTCAACTCACTGGCCGACTGGATCGCCAAGGTCGGTGGTGGCGCGGCGCTGCTGCTGTTCATCGTCCTGTTCATCAAGTTCTGCGTGCAGCTGCCCAAGAGCACCGATTCGCCGTCCCAAAAGGGCCAGACTTTCCTGCGGCTCTTCATCACAGCCGTCACGGTAGTGGTGGTCGCTGTGCCCGAGGGTCTGCCTCTGGCCGTCACTCTTGCGCTCGCCTTCGCCACGACACGCATGATGCGCGACAACAACCTCGTCCGTGTACTCAAGGCCTGTGAAACCATGGGCAATGCCACGACTGTATGCTCTGACAAGACCGGCACCCTCACTCAAAACAAGATGACGGTGGTAGCCACGACACTAGGCAAGACCTCCAGCTTTGGCGGCACCGACGCTCCGCCAGACGACGAGGCCAAGACTGCCGCTATCGATTCCGCCAAGACCAGCAGCACTCTTGTTCCCAACATGCCGGTTGCCGATTTCGTCAAGGGTCTGGGAGGTGCCATCAAAAGGGTGATCATCCAAGCCAACGCCGTCAACTCTACCGCTTTCGAGGGTGATGTAGACGGCGAGCGCACCTTTATCGGATCCAAGACCGAAGTCGCCCTGCTTGTCTTTTGCCGTGACCACCTCGGTGCCGCGCCTGTTCAGGAGGAACGCGCCAATGCCAACGTCGTGCAAGTGGTTCCCTTCGATTCTGCTGTCAAGTACATGGCCACGGTGGTCAAGCTGCCGAATGGCAAGTTCCGGGCTTACGTCAAAGGAGCTTCGGAAATTCTTCTGTCAAAGTGTACCAAGGTCGTTCTCGAGGTCGACTCCAACGAAAATGACAACGAACTCCCCGCGACTGAACTCACCGAAACCGACCGTGAGATGCTGTCGCAAACCATCACTAGCTACGCCGGACAGACGCTTCGCACTATCGGTTCTTCGTACCGTGACTTTGACGTCTGGCCGCCACGGGAGCTCGCCTCTCTCAAGCCCGACGAGTTTACCGCTGCGGAATTCAACAAGGTGCACGAGGACATGACGTTGGTAGCCATCTTTGGTATCAAGGACCCTCTCAGGCCGACCGTTCGCGACGCGATCAAGGACTGCCAGCGCGCTGGCGTGTTTGTGCGCATGGTTACCGGCGACAACATCCTCACTGGTCGGGCTATCGCCAAGGAATGCGGCATCTACACTCCCGAGACAGGTGGTATCGCCATGGAAGGTCCTGTCTTCCGCCGCAAGAGCGAGGAGGAACTCAAGGAGCTGGTGCCAAAGCTGCAGGTTCTCGCCCGTTCAAGTCCCGAAGACAAGCGTATTCTGGTCCGCATCCTGAAAGAACTCGGTGAAACGGTTGCTGTCACGGGAGATGGTACAAATGACGCACCGGCCCTCAAGATGGCAGACATCGGTTTTGCCATGGGTATCGCGGGTACTGAAGTCGCCAAGGAAGCTGCTGCCATTATTCTCATGGATGACAACTTTGCGTCCATTGTCAAGGGTATCTCGTGGGGCCGAGCGGTCAATGATGCAGTCAAGAAGTTTTTGCAGGTTTGTCCCACCCCCTTGACACCCATATCTGTGTTAGGTGCTGACAGAGAGTAGTTCCAACTCACGGTCAACGTCACCGCCGTCATTCTGACATTTGTATCTGCCGTGGCTTCCGACAAGGAGGAGTCTGTTCTTAATGCAGTTCAGCTGCTCTGGGTGAACCTGATCATGGACACCTTTGCTGCGCTGGCCCTTGCCACCGACCCCCCGGCCCCGTCGATTCTCGACCGCAAGCCGGACAGAAAGTCAGCACCCCTGATCACGCTGGGCATGTACAAGATGATTATCGGTCAGGCGATCTGCCAGCTGGCGATTACGTTTGTGCTGCACTTCGCTGGTCCGACATTGATGGGCTACGATCAAATCGAGGATGGTGAACGCAGACTAAATACGCTGGTGTTCAACACGTTTGTCTGGCTGCAGATTTTTAACGAGCTCAAGTACGGCCCCCTTTCTCTCTTACCTCCACCCCTGTATACTAATGTGTGTGTAGCAACCGTCGGCTGGATAACAAGCTCAACATCTTTGAGGGGATTTCCAAGAACTATTTCTTCCTGATTATCAACACGATCATGGTGGGCGGTCAAGTCTTGATTATCTTTGTGGGAGGCGAAGCGTTCAAGATTGGTTATCTGGACGGCAAGGAATGGGGTCTGTCTATCGGCTTGGGAGCTATTAGTCTGCCCTGGGGCGCTCTGATCAGGTGTCTACCGGATGCCTGGCTGGCCGCCTGCATGCCCTGGTTCGTCCGCAATAGGTGGGCTCCAGACACAATTGGAGAGAAGCAGTTGGCAGAACACAAGGTTCAAAAGCTGGAAGGGGAGTGCACGGACGATGGAGAGTTCAACCCCAGACCGCCCCTGCGTGCCTGGACCTCAGTCCGTGGTGAGCGTGGTCGTACGCATCAGCACCGCGGGTTCAGGCAGTACATGCATGATCAGAAACAAAAGGTCCGGGCTATAGGTTCAAAGACGAGCTTGACTGGACGGTCGAATGGCGTCAAGAAGATTTGAGGAAAAGGAAAAAAGGGGGGGGGGGGGGGGGGGGAGAAACCAGTCGTTGCACACAAAAATGCCTTGCAGGTATTTTATTTACGGTAGGTACTTTAATAAAAAGAAATAAAATACACTTGTTTTAATCCGGGGTTGTCCGGGCATGCT